>CANYBF010130638.1:0-57026 GCA_948192965.1 Dalechampia spathulata | reverse complement strand
TTAAAAAAATAATACTTATCTTCATGTAAATTTTAAAAAATAATATTTATCTTTGAATTATTAAAATTAAAAGGGAGAGGGGTAGACTTGTATTTTCACTTCCCCCCTCTTCCCACTTTTAATATGTATATGATATGATATGATAAATTTTAAATTTAAATTTAAATTTAAATTTAAATTAAAAGCTTTAGTAATTTAAGTGAAAAAAAAAGCTCATTGGAAAAAACTTATTATTTATTTAATTATAATATTTCATGATTTATGCTTATATTTTTTATTCCATTCAAATATGTTAAATCTCATTTTTAATCTTTTTAATAATAAGTTCATTTTAATAAAATATTTGAATATAAAAAATATTCATTTAATTATAGAATTAAAATTTTATCTTAAATTAAATATATTTCAGTAATTTAAGATACATCAATAATTTAATAAAAAATGTAAATATTTTTTAATTATTTTAATAATTATGGATCACATAATTTTTTTTTGAACTAAATCCCATGATTATATATAATTTTTAATATTTATAAATTTAAACTAACTTATAAATATGATATATGAAATTCATATTACAAAATAAAAATTAACGAAAATCTTAGATGCTCATCTCTTGTGATATAATTTTCCAACTTCGATCTGGTTTGTGTTCAAATAAGCAGAAACGTGGAGGAGTGGATTCTAGTTTGCTGTTGAAAAGCAGCTTCAGTTTGATCGGAAAGGAGCTGGTTAGGCTTTCCGGCATGCCATTTTCAAGGGGATAGGCGGATCGGAGAATGCTCCGCCGGAAATCTGATTGAAAATGAATTTGTTGGCACCTTCAGTGTAGTGAACTCCATCCCAGTTCACTCGCACCCAAGGACGATCACACGATGAATCCACCACTATTTCAGTACCATTCATGCTAATTCTGTCTCCGCATCGAGCAATATCGCTGAAATTGTAGGCTCCTCCATAGCCACAGCATGCCACAAGTGGAAGCTCGAAGCCTGTGCAAGATATTGAGACACATCAGGTGTTTGATTAAATGAGGCAAGTAACAATCATCGATGAGATTATCAGATGGGTCGATCAGTTACCATGTTTTTCCGGTTCTTTGAATAGGGAATACTTCACCGAATAGATGTCGACGTACGTGAATGAAGCTAATGGCAAATCCTTCCTCAGTTGAGCTATGCTTTCCTTCAACTTGACGTTGAAATACTTGGCTACTTCATTGTGAGCTTTTGCACAACCAGCATTGTCCTTCTCTGCTAAAGGAAAATTTAGGAATATGTAAGGAAGACACCCAATTGGTCCTGTGTTGTGAATCCAAAATGATCTAGCCCCCAAATTGTACGTGTTCTGCACAAAAAGAACAAAAATTTACTTCACCAGTTTCACATCGAACAAGAACTTTGTCGTTGCTAGTTACATTTAACTCGATAGATGAATATCAGTGGGTTGCATAAACAGGAACCTTACCGTGACATTTACTCTGAAACTGTCAATGATATCAGGGATTGATGCATTCACTTCTGCTAATGACAAGTTACTGGCAAAACCAGCGCCAAGATCATTTTGACCAATATCATATGTGTACAAGGCCCTTCCAAGATAATCTTTGTCGTACAATTCTGCAAATTCAACTCCAGCCAATGGATTAAACGTTGAATATATGTAATAATTGTGCATGTCTACAGAGAGAAAATTACCCTTTCTCAGTTTCGTATTAAATCTATAAATGAATTGCTTGAATTGCTGGTATTGGACATCAAGGAAAAATGGACTGTATCCACCGTTGGGTATTATGCTTGTGGGCAATCTGATTGTGGAAGCTGATGTTGCAAAATTTGCACCATGCTTGAAATGGGTTCCCAACGAATCCAGATATGCGCTTAGAAAAGGCAGATTCAGGCTCCGGGCTGAGACAAAAACAAGCAACTTCTTTGATCAGATTGTCAAAAATTAACCAGATGCTCGTCCATGACTGTTTTAGTGAAAGGGGTGATTTAAACTTTAAAATATGATTTATTTGTTAAAAGAACGATGAATCTCAGTCAAGGAAATTAAATATTATACTTTTTAGAAGGTGTGTCATAAGAAAACTGACCTATAAAATCAATGATAAGCCTTCCGTCAGAATTTCTTCCTGCTGGCATGTGAAAGTATGTCTGTCCATAAGGAGAGTTAAGAGGAGTAAAGGCAGCAGCCAATCCTCCCGTGTCAGAATTCGAGTCCCCGAAGTTGAACATGGCTGAAAACTCGCAATTTCCTGAAGCACAAGTTCCGGAAATCGCGCCCCAGAAACAGAGTCCGATGATAAGCTTGTAAATCTTGGCAGGTTCCATTGTAAAATTGGAGGAAAGACAAGGAGTGCTGGGTGTAAGAAAGTTCAAGCTTACAAATAATTGATTAAGGACAGTGTTGTAAATTTCGGAGCTATCCTACCTATCGTTGTTTGATTTTTCATTCATGGATGTGAAAATTTTGAACCGTAGTCTGCAGTGGAACTCGACAAAAGAAACGGTGTCTTGTTCAACCTTCTAAAATCTTCTTTTTCTCGTGATAATTTGAAAATCAAATATCGAATAAGTATCAAGTCCAACAGACAAGTTATTGGTTCCTTGCTATGTTTAGAGCAAGGATCTTGGCATGGTAAGCTTCACAAGCATGAGGTTTATCAGGTACTAACCATTCCCATCATCACCAAAACCGTACCTATATCCATATGAATCAGAATTTCCATCACCAGATGAACCAGACCTCCCCCAACCAAATCTGAACCCTCCTCCGCGATCAGGGCTTTGTCCCGAGCCCGACCCATATCCGAAACTTCCATCAGGCCCTGTCCCCGTGCCCATCTGTAAGTCCAACTTCAATCAGGGGCTGCTTCACACCCACAAATCTGCTCCCACCCATCATCCTGGGTCGAAGTGCTGCTCTCTCTGGCGTTTCCCTGATTCACAGCTTTAGCCTTTCCAGCCTCCTCATTATCAGTCATACCACTAAATGATGATCGAGCATAAAGTGACCCATAAGTAAGAACACTGTAACACATTTCTCCATCTCATTCCCGTAATTTTCCCTAAATTTTAAGCCCTAAACCAAACAAAGAGGCCTTGAATTCCATTACATTTGCCCAGCCCCATTAAAATAACTCCTTTCCACTATTAAATCTGCATAAATCGATTTTTACATGATTATCAAATTGGAAAGCTTCAGAAAAATATTCTAAAAATTCATAATTTTTAAAAAAATATTATTTCAATATTCAGTTAATTCTAATAAAATTTTAATTATATTTAATATATATTTAACGTTATAGAAATGTAACTAAAAAATCAATTATTCCAATGAAAATGTTAAAATTCATTATTTTTAATTATTCTTTGATTCTATTTTATTGAAATAAAACTTTAATATAAAAGTAGATTTATCATTATTAGATATAAATCATTCATAAACTTCATCTAGTAATTTAAATTTTTAGATTAAATGATTATTTGATATAGTATCATAATCTTTATGATATGAAAATGTAGAATTCGATGCATAAAAAATTCTAATTATCAATTAATTAAATTCAACATAATATAAATATGGATTTATATATATATATTCATCCATCAAATCTAAATAAATATTCATATATAATTTAAGATTTTAAATTAAATAATTATTTAATAATCATCATAATTGAAAACAATCAATCAAATCACTTAATGAAGCATTCCATTAAACAGCTAACGATTTGAAGGGAAGAGCATTGAGTTATCAATTGCCGATAATATGGTGACTGTTAATCGTCATTTCACTTTTACTTGTGCTATGCCAACGGTAGTGATTGATTCAATGAAGAAGAATAGATCACTCATAACTTGCTTGTCATCATCATGTTGTTGCTCCCTCCATCCATGTAATCAATTCTCACCATGCTTGTTTACAATTTGCTCTGTCAAATCTGGTGACGGACTCTCCCCAACATATATCTCTACATTCATCCGACTTTGAGATCTAAACGTCTCATTCACACATGGGTAGCCATCAATACTCATTTTGGTTTTTGAATTGTAAAAATCAAACTTTAGAAAATATAGATTTGATTTGATTTTAAAAACTAGATTAATTCGATTCAGTTTGATTTTACTCACCCACGAATAAAAATTATTTTCAAATATTGAGAAATCTATATAAAGGACATCCTTTTTGGATACGAATTGTGTCATTGTATATAAATAATGATGCCTATTGCTACCATATGGTTATGAAATACCCACTTGCCAACTTCAAATATTTTCAAAGTTAAGGGCCAAAGTATGTTATTATTATTTCCTTGAAAGCATTATATGTTCACAGTTTCAACTTCAAGGCTATGGGGAATCTATTAGCCACCATTTATTGATTAAAAGGAGATTTAAAATGGACCCATTAACTAATGTTATGTAGAAAGCCCTTTACATAGTAGTAGGTTTTAGGAATCTATTCAGTTTAAGAATTGAAATGTCTCTTCTACCGAAATACAATTATATATATATATATATATATATATATATAAAGGTTCTTAAAAGTGTTTTTTCAAAAAAGGGGAAAGGAAAAGGAATAGGAAAAGGTGATGAAATTTTAAAATTATTTACACATCTACATCCAATTCTTAGACTCCAATAAGTCTTCATGATTCTGTTGCTCTTTTTGAGATTTGTTTGACCCATAAAATATCCTTTTCTTCTTGGGTTTGATTCCATACTATTGAGTATAATTGGGGATTCCTAGCTACTTGTACTGGTATTGGTGTATGCATGCATGCCCCTGGTTTTTATGATTCTTTTTAGCATGATTTATATAAGCTTTTGATAATTAAATCATCATAAAAATTTTAACATATACATATTAAATTTTAATATTATTATATTTCTAAAATTACAGATCTAAAATCTACCATTGAGTTAAAAGTATGCAAATATGAAGTATCTTGGTTAATGGAGTGCATGTTTGAGAAAAGAGAATGATTAACGTTATCTCTCTAAATTAATTACAATATATAAATAATTTAGTAAAAATATCAAGACTCCAACTTTAATTCTTTTGTTAATTTGATAGAATAAATAATTGATTATATTATTTGAATATTAATTCTATTAAATGAATATTGATAAATGTTTTTTTTTTGGGTTTAAATATACCCATGAATAGTATTGATTTCCGCAAAGAAAAGGACCATCAAGAAGGGATTGCATATTTCATATCACCTTCCCTTTTAAATTTCCAAATTTAATTCTCTTAGACCCTAAAATAATGTCATGTTCTAGATCAGTCCGGACATATATAAATTAATAATAATATATAAACATGTGAAGTAGGGTTTATTAGAGATAGAAGAAACTTGCAGGCAATTTGTAAGCTCTCTGCCAATGAACATCGAACCACATATTATATTTCATTTTCCTTTTGAAAATTCTTTCATTACTTAAACATTATGTCAAGCAACTTCATAATCATAATAAAGTTATTAGAATTAATTATTTTATATCTGAATCGAGTACGTCTTAAAAGAATTATAAAATTCTCGTAATCTTAATAATTTTATACCCACATCGTCAATGATTTAAATTAAACGCATATTTAAATGAGTAATGCATCTTTAATTTTCATTTTTTTTTAAATAGAATATAGAGGAAAATAGTGAAAATAAATTAAAAAGGATGTGAAAATGAAATATTGTGGACCAAAAATATGTGTCGAAGAAAATTGGATGTGATAATTACAAGTATTTGCTGCAGAAACTGCCATAAATATTCATGAAGAGGTCAAAATATAAGAAACAAAAAACCAGTATATTCCACACCAAAGCAATATGTTCTACATGTTTTCTTCAAACATTATCTTATAATATCTTTATTTTTTTTACTTCTTAATTTAATGGCTCTTTTTTGAATACAATCACATCACTACATTGTGAGGAGCAGATGGTGAGTTGTGTTCAAATAGATTGTTTAATCATATAATAGGAAAATAATATAATAATTTTATATTCTATTATATATATATGTATGTATGTATGTATGTATGTATGTACAAAGATATTGAAAGTGAGAGGGGAAACGAAGTCAGCCTCTATCAACACATAACATATAGACCCAAATATTCCTAAATTGATCTATGAAAATTATGGTATGAGTGAATCATGTTAATTTAGATTTACATATTTATATTACTATTTTCATATGTTAAATTACTACCTTCATAAACGAATATTATTTAGTTATTGTGATAATTTCTTTTTCAAAAAATATACTATCTCTTTATAGGATTTATAATGTATTGGATTTTAATTAATTTAGACATTTAAGTAAATTATACTAGTTGGGTTTTGATTGTCATTATTATTGAAATCAACCCGAATCTTATTTCAAATGAAAATGATGTATAATATTTGAGTGATTTATCTAAACTTGAATACGATCATGATAATGATAGTAGTAAAAATCGTGTGAGGTTGATAGGGAGAGTGCATGGACTTTATTCAATTTGGGACAGACAATTGTCCATGAATCATCAAGGAAGGAAGAACAAGTGAGATGGAAAGCGTGGCAGCCAAAAAATTATATTTACATAAGAGAAAAAAGAAAAGAAAAGCAACGAGGGGGGAGGGTGGGGGACAAAACAGAGGTTGGCTCAACGCATCATCAAGAGGCCGTTTTCTATTTAACCCCAAAACTGTCGTATTAGCCGCCCCTAGTTGCCACTTCCTTCCCCATTTTCCGACCCTTCCTCATTTCTTACTATATTCATCCTTATTCAAATTATATTGTTTTTTTTTTTTTACTTTCTGTTATTGTAAAATAATTAAAATGTATTTTTTTTATTGTTAAGATCATGCTCTTTTTCTTGCATTCATTTAATTATAATTTGCAAAATAACATATTATCGTTATTCCCCATTTTCGTAGAATAATTAATAAATAATACATTTTCCAAATGATATATATGTGTGTGTGTATATATATATATAATAAACTAATTATTTTTTATCTCTAAAAAAAAGAAGGGAAAAATCAAAACGTACTTCTTTTATTCTAATTCGCCTTTTGGTAATGGCCATTGGAGTTCCCATCCGCCACTTCACACTCTTAAATTTGTCCCTTTTATTTTTCCTTTTATATTTATTTATTTATTTTATTACCTTCATTAATAAATAACCAATTCGTCCTCACTTTTACCTCTACTTGCTGATTTCCATGCCACTGTTCATCGAGTCTTCATTTTCTTCCCTTCTTTTTTTAAAAAAAAAATAATTATTATTTGATCTCATCATACTTCCATGAAACCTCATTTTGCTTATTTTCTATTGATAAATATTATATGAAACTAGATTAATAGAAAAATCAAGTGATTTAGCATATTTTTATTTGATTTCAATAATCTGAATTCGAATAAGTCAATTCATTTAAGAACCGGGAGATCCACTCTTTTTCCTATTCAAATATCAGCTTGATGTTTCTATTTTTTCATATTTTGTAGATGATGAAGTGATGTTAAATAAGCTTTTTACTCTCCAAATGGATCCTACTACATATATATATATTTTTTGATTTTTCATATCAAAATCACATGCATTGTTAATATAATTACAGGGGAGGCACCGTATTATTAATTTCTAAATTTTGCTGTCTCTTTGTGCTTATGGTCCCTTCTATTATCTTTATAAATATATGACCATTATTTATTTATATATTTATTTACTATATTTATAACTAAATAATACATTATTACTCTTCATCCTCTAATCAAGTATAATATATTAAAAATAAATAAGTTTTTCATACTTAAATTTAAACGTATTTTATATTCATTGTTATGAATGAAAGGTGCTAGGGAAACATTAACATAATCGAGATATTAATTAACGAAAAATAAAGAAAAAATGATAAATGGGTGAGTGTAATTAATAATAAAGCAGATGAATAGGGGGAGAAGTGGACTGATTAAGAGTTCAAGTGGGTAACAAATTGCTGAGGAGTAATCTACCGGGGGAGTTTCTTTGCTTTCTGTTTCGCAGTGGCCCGCCACCTCCCCATTCCAAACCTACCACATTTCTCGCTATACGGTGCGTTTTCCTGCATGTTCACACCCACCATCCAATCCATGCATGCACCTTATATTTTTCATCACCCATTTTTATATATCCATTTATTATTATTATTATTATTATTATTATTATTATTATTATTATTATTATTATAAAACAGCTAAATATGTATAAAATAGCTAAGAAAATCCGTTTTCCGAACAAAAAATATCTACTGAATTTGGAAAAATAATCAACTTGATTCAAAAGAAGAAATAAGCCGCAAATTATACTATTGACTTTATATAATTCAATTGAGTTATTTTCATAGTTTAAATTTTTTAACAATATATTTATATTAAATCAAATAATGGAATATAGTTTAAAATTAAAATTATTTATATATGATAATGAAAAAATTTAATTTAGATAAATAAAAATGAATAATATATATTTGGTAAACTGTATGGTATTTATTTACAAAGAAATGAAGAAAGAAATGACGTAATTGGTAATATACAGCAATAGCCCGTTAGGATGGATACAAATGGCTCCCTTCCGTCATCATCTTTCACACGTTTAGCCTCCACATGCCTATATAAATTCCAACTCCATGCAGCTTCCTTTCCGCCTTCAATTCAAACTCATTAGCCATTCATTTTCTTGAGTAAATATTCTGAGAAAAGTGGTTCTTTTCTCTTCCTCTTGTTCTCTTTCTCTATAGTCTTTAATGGCGGCCTCCGTCGACAACCGCCAGTTTCACCTTGAACCCACCTTAAATGGCGTCGGTCGTCCCTTTAAATCTGGCCCAACCCACCGTCCAGAGTCTCCCCTTCGAACCGGCTTCAGTTTCACTTCCCAGGGTTTCACTCGTAGCTCCAACAAGAAACCGGTTCCTACTAGACTAGATGATGCAGAGGATTATAGTTCTAGTGATGAAGATGAAGTTGACTATAGCGATCTGATTCGAAAAGGCAACAGCGAGTTGGAACCTTCCATTTTAGACCGGAGAGATGATGGAACAGCTGATCATTGGGTCGAACGTAACCCGTCCATGGTCCGACTCACGGGTAAACATCCATTTAACTCTGAAGCTCCGTTACCTCAACTCATGCACCATGGGTTCATTACGCCAGTCCCGCTTCATTACGTCCGTAACCACGGCGCTGTTCCCAAGGCTAGCTGGAAAGACTGGACCGTTGAGGTCTGCGGATTGGTAAAAAAACCGACTCTGTTCACGATGGACCAACTAGTAAACGATTTCCCAGCCCGGGAATTACCGGTCACGTTGGTTTGCGCAGGGAATAGAAGGAAGGAACAAAATATGGTGAAGCAAACCATCGGCTTTAACTGGGGGGCAGGAGGAGTTTCCAATTCGGTGTGGCGTGGAGTACCATTGCATCTGTTGCTCAAGCGATGTGGGATTCACAGCAGCAAAAAGGGGGCTCTCAACGTGTGTTTTGAAGGGGCTGAGGATTTGCCAGGTGGCGGCGGGTCCAAGTATGGAACCAGTATCCAAAAGGAGTATGCCATGGATCCATCTCGTGATATAGTACTTGCTTACATGCAAAACGGTGAGCTTTTGGCCCCCGACCATGGGTTCCCTGTTAGAATGATCATTCCTGGCTGCATTGGTGGCAGAATGGTGAAATGGTTAAAGCGAATTATCGTTACTACCAAGGAATCTGAAAACTATTACCATTACAAAGATAACAGAGTTCTTCCTTCACATGTTGATGCTGAGCTTGCTAATGCTGAAGGTAATCATCGCTTAATCCTTAATAATTTTACAGCCTTTTTCAGATTATTATCGTTCTTGTCGGATCCGAAATGATGTAATATTTTATGGGTTATTTTATGTTTGTGTAGGATGGTGGTACAAGCCAGAACATATCATCAATGAATTGAATATAAATTCAGTGATAACGACACCGTCCCATGAAGAGATCTTGCCTATTAACTCGTGGACGACTCAGAGACCGTACACACTGAAGGGTTACGCATATTCTGGTGAGTCTAGTCCTTTCTTTTGCTGAAAATATCTTTAAACATATTCTGATTTTCTAGCTGTCATGTTCCATGACGGGGATGAAACTGATCTGCTTATCGTTTGCTGTTAAATTTAAAGGTGGGGGGAAGAAAGTGACGAGAGTAGAAGTGACAATGGATGGAGGAGAAACGTGGCAAGTGTGCAACTTAGAACATCCTGAGAAGCCAAACAAGTACGGGAAATACTGGTGCTGGTGCTTCTGGTCTCTGGAAGTCGAGGTCCTCGACCTGCTTGGAGCTAAAGAGATTGCTGTTCGTGCCTGGGATCAGTCACTCAACACCCAGCCGGAAAAACTCATCTGGAACGTCATGGTAAGCATTCCTAAGTAAACTTATTTCGGGTCAAGTTCAGATCCATCAGCATTGACGGAACACTTGCATCATAAAATTTAATATAATACAATCGGATTTAATCTACCCAATATAAGACATACGTGGAAACATCGGCGACACACCGGTTTTGCACGGTCAAAACCAAACAAGTCGCAAAACCAACGTAAGCCAATACATAGTTAAAGGGTGTGTGGTTATGAAAGGAAAAATTCTTTGCTAAAACGGAATTATCACCGTAACATTATGGATCTATTAATGATATAATGACACGTATCTATTTTTATTAAACGTAAAGTATTTATTGATTATATATTAATTATATATAATCATCATTAATTATTAATATATAAATAATAATCAATAAATATTTTAATTTAATAAAAATTAATATATATTATTATATTATTAATGAATCTATAATACTGGTTCACTTAAGAATTTCTCTGATGAAAGTGACATAAGCCTGATATTGGTTCCACACCGCTAGTGGATTCTATAGATTTCAACCCAGAACCCACAGAGTTTGGAATTGTGTGCCCTCAACCCCACTTGTTACCTTTTGTTTTCAATCTAGTTATTTTTACAGAATTTTATTAATTTATCTCAATAAATATAAACAAATATAACTTAGATCTGGCCTTACGTACCACCAAACAAACGCTACTTTCCTTGCTTTTCTCATCCTTGGTTGGTGGGGCTTCATGATTCATATTATATGCTTTAATATTCTTTACTTGGCACTTTGTAGTATTTTTTTAAATTAAAAATAAACTTATAATTTGTTTTTATTTAATTCATATAATATTAAATCCTATGTACATTGAAGTACTGTCCACCATTAAGCATCGTTAAAACTCTCATGCATTGACCGGGGGAAGACAAAAGGATATTTCTAGTGTATCATTTCGTAAATATCAATTTAAGTTTAATATATATTTTTATATATAAACTAATTTGATTAATATAAAATAAAAAATAATAATTTTATATTTACATAAATATATATATATCTCTAAAGCCTGACGTCGCTTCATGTTATTTTCTTACAAAAAGAATATCATATTATTTATTTAGGAAAGTCAAATATTTGAATTTATTTTTGCTTTATCAATTAAAAAGCTGGGAAATAATTGAATAATCGGCTCATCTGTCTTTATCTGGTACAGGGAATGATGAACAACTGCTGGTTCCGAGTAAAGACAAATGTATGCAAGCGACACAAGGGTGAAATCGGTATTGTCTTTGAGCACCCCACCGTGCCGGCCAACCAGTCCGGCGGATGGATGGCCAAGGAAAGACACCTCGAAATATCATCGGACAGTAATCCAACCTTGAAGAAAAGTGTCTCGACTCCTTTTATGAACACTGCATCAAAAACATTTTCCATGGCTGAAGTCAAGAAACATAATTCTCCTGATTCCTGTTGGATAATCGTCCACGGCCACGTCTATGACTGCACTCGCTTCCTCCAAGATCATCCTGGTGGCACCGATAGCATTCTGATCAATGCAGGAACTGATTGTACGGAAGAATTCGATGCCATTCATTCCGATAAGGCTAAGAAAATGCTCGAAGATTATCGAATCGGCGAGCTAGTTAATTCGACAGCATATGCATCGGATTCCAGCGCATCCTCTCCAAACAATTCAGTGCATGGTGCATCCAACATGGCCCCAATTCATCTAGCTCCGATCAAGGAAGTCGCAGCGCCTGCTCCAGCTAGAAGTGTGGCTCTCGTTCCAAGAGAGAAAATCCCATGCAAGCTGGTGAAGAAAGAGTCGCTTTCCCATGACGTACGTCTCTTTCGATTTGCGTTACCATCTTCCAATGAAGTGTTAGGATTACCAGTTGGGAAGCATATATTCTTGTGTGCTACCATTGACGGTAAGCTATGCATGCGAGCTTACACCCCATCAAGCACCGTTGATACTGTAGGGTACTTTGATCTTGTGATCAAGGTTTATTTCAAGGGTGTCCACCCAAAATTTCCAAATGGAGGGCTCATGTCTCAATATCTCGACTCACTACAACTCGGATCCTTCATAGACGTGAAAGGTCCACTGGGTCATATCGAGTATACTGGAAGGGGCAACTTCACGGTTCATGGCAAACCCAAGTTTGCCAAAAAGCTATCCATGCTGGCTGGAGGAACAGGAATAACACCTATCTATCAAATAATCCAAGCAATTCTGAAAGATCCAGAGGATGATACAGAGATGTACGTGGTGTACGCGAACCGAACGGAGGATGACATTTTGTTAAGGGAAGAGCTTGATTCATGGGCAAAAGAACATCCTGAAAGGTTGAAGGTATGGTACGTTATCGAGAAACCTATCAAGGAAGGTTGGCAATACAGTGTTGGATTCATAACAGAAAGCATCTTAAGAGAGCATGTTCCTGAAGGGTCAGGCAATACAGTTGCTCTGGCCTGTGGACCTCCACCAATGATCCAATTTGCTGTGCAACCAAATCTGGAGAAGATGAAGTATGACAACAAGGATTCGTTGCTAATATTCTAGAGGAGGATGACGATCAAGAAGAAGAAGATGATGATGGTGAAAAATATTACTTAGAATAAAATAATCCAAGATTGTATATATTTGTATGGCTGCTAATAATATTCCTTCTTTCTTTAATAGATTGTATTGTATCCTATGATGTTGTATTCTTCTTTCTTTCTTTAGTCGAAGACAAGGGCCAAAAATGCTTCAAGGGTTTCCAACAAATGCATCGTCTCAAACACAAATATCTTGTTGCATTCTTCGTACAAATGCTCTTTTGTACGTACGTATGCGCCACCTTCGTATTCATGTCAATGCAATCTTTTATCTTTTTTCATTACATTATAATAAAAAGGATCTGTCTCAACACTTATTTTTTATGTTACTAACACACAAAAATATTGATAAATACTTTATTACATGAAAAAAATACATCCAAGAATATGTTATTAAATTAATTTTAATTTCACAATCCATTCCTTATAAATTTTTAATTACCTAAATAAGTTTACCATTTTTTTTTATCTTCGATAGCAAAAAAATGTTGATATAATAAAAAAAAATATTTAATCACAACACATTTTATAATATATTATTAAATTAAAATTATTATTTTATTATCAAAACTTTTGACCAAGCAAATAAATTCGAATTTTACAATGAAAAAATTAAGCGTAATTAAATGAATTTAAATTTTATAGTATAAAAAAACTAAGTATAACTAAATTAGAAATATTATTTTATTGTAGACCTTTTTGATAAAGTGTAATTAAATGAATTAAAATTTTTTTTGATGTTTATGTATTATGTATAGTTAATGTATTTTTAAAATTATAATTTAAAATGAATATACAATAACATGTAATTGGAGAAATGTGAGTTATCCCATCGTAATCTTTCATGGATGCGAATACAGGACCACACATCAATATCGTGCATGGCTGAAGTAGATCAAAATTCTTTTATCTTTTCTTTTTCATTTTACATATATATATATATATATGTATATATATGTGTGTGTGTGTGTGTGATAGTGTTGTCGTCTTCAACAGGAATCATATCATATCCAAGCCTAGGAAGACGGTAAAAATTCATCGGGCAATCTGACATACTACAGCCACGAATTCTCGATGACCAACCAATCAATGGACAGACATTTTCGTTTCATATCTACACGCTTCTTTCTTTTCAAAGAAAGAATCTGCAGTTTGAACAGCTTGTTAATGATTAATCCTTTGAACCACTCTACCTATTAATTATTTTATAATAAATATAACTAAATTAAATTATAGTTAAATTTTATAAATTTTATATGTTAAATATATTATAAGATTATAATATATATATTTTTTAATTTCAATTAATTTTTAATATAATATAACCTTAACTCTTTGAAGTTGATATTTTTCTCATTTTACCTTTCTGATTTCAATATTTTTGATTTCAATACTTCAATTTGTTTATTTTGTAATTTTAATTATAATTATTATATATCTTTAATTTTATAAAAAAATAAAAAAAAGTAGAGATAAAAAGAATATGTATTTTAAATGAAAATGAATTAACAAAAAATATGTATTTAAAAGTATATCAATAAACAAATGAAGATATTAAAATAAATTACATTAAATTAGAAAGGGTAAAATGAAAATTTTATTAAGTTCATGAGATTATATATATATATATATTGTCATTGATTTTATAAAAATTAATAATATTTAAGAGATATATAATTAAAATTTAGTAAATTTCATTTTCTATCGTTGATTATAAGAAGATCAAAAAAGTCTTTCGTGTGATAATATATAATTGTTTTCTAATGAATTGTAAACTCTAATATGTTTAAAAAATTAAAGAATAATTTGTTTAAAATTAAAATTGCTAATTCATCAATTTTACTCCAAACTTTGATGGAGTCTAGTACATATAACAAGAGACGATTTCTAACATATTGATTATTATGAACAACAATGCTAATTATTCATAGATGGTGACTATTTAGTTTAATTAATTACTACTAATTATTAGTTTTATTATAACAATAATATTGTTTATTGTCAGTAATATCAGTGATTAGTGGCACAATAAAATAGGTTAGTTGAAATCCTTAAACGACCTTTTTGAACATCAAAGGGTTAGCCTCGACCTCCCCTTTTCAAACATGGACTGCATTTTAACCATTAAAATGGAAAAAAGCACTACGCTTTTTGGGTTCTTTTTACCTTTTTTTGCAATAAAATCCTCCCCCAAATATCTCCATATCAACATATTATAAAAGTATTACATTAAAATCACCACCATATTGATAAAAATAATAAATAATAAATAATTGATGTTCATGAAAAATTTTAAATTCGTTGTGATCATAAATATGGTACAGAGCGTGGTGACCCCCATAAACAATGCTGGACAGCACCATATATAGTTGCTGCAGTACGTAAAAAAGATAAGAAGAAAAGTACATGAGGAGAGGTACCTAATGAATAGATTACATATAAATCAAGGCACAGGCGGAATGCATATGAAAGAGTGGGACCATGAACTAGCGGCCGCGTCCGGAGAGAATGGGGCGGAGCGACCGCACCTCTCCCGGTAAGCCGGCCCATTTGGTCTGCTTGTTTCTTGGTGCATGGGAAAGGTCACTTGACTCCCATATCTTTAGCTTTCTGTTCTACGACCCACCCGCACCCAACTGTATCCATGTCTATCTATATATAAATTTATGTCAGCTGGCTCCTTCATTCTTGTCTTTGTCTTTCTCTTCATTTCATCTTTCCCTTCCCTCCATAATTAATTGTGTGTTTGAATTGTATTTTTCTTGTTGGACTGTTTCAGATATTTATCAAAACCAGTGTGATATATGGGTAATATATATATATATATATATAATTTCGAATAAGTTGAGTTTGTTGCTTAATATTATGGTTTTTTTTATTTGTTTGATTACGTTTTACTTATATTTGAAAAATATGGTTTATATAGTTAAAATAATATATTATAGTTATATATATATATATATATATATATATTATTGGTTATTGTTATTATCACCAACCCATTTTCATTATTGGAAAAAACATGAAGAGCATCCAAGTGGTATAATGGCATCTTTTTAAAATATTAAATTAATTAAAAAATTTGAGTCCACACAATTTGGAAATGGCTCCAAAGACATGGGGTAAAAAAGAAAGGAAATAAATACATAAATAACCATATATATATATATATATATATAACGAAGTAGCTGTCTTATGACCAGAGACAATGGGATTGTTTAGTGCTGTCACTGTCCACAAGCTGTACTTCGTTATATATATATACATATATATATATATATATATATTGGTTTGGCTAATCGGCACTTTCTAAATGTTTAAGTTCTTAATTGAAGATATTATTTGCATTTTCTGAAAATTATGTAGCATATAATTAGCAGATAACAATACGGATTATTTGATTTTTAAAAATAAAACCCATTCAATTTATTTATTTATTTATTTTTTGAACTAAATGATTTTATTATTATTATTTAATTATTTTAATTTTCAAATCAAAAATTTTTATTTCTTAAATTAAATTAAATATTATAAACTTTTAAATCAAGTCAAATTGTGCTCTCTCTTATTCATAATATTGACCAAAGTATAATTACTTGGATAATATTTAATATTTCAAACAAATCAAAACAATACTTTAATTATATTATTTGATGATAAATTAAATAAATTAATATTCAGAGATTAAAAAAATGTTTGATAAAAAAATAAATTATTCTTATTATTTTAAATGTTAGAGATCATATTTTATATTTATTATATTTTTAACATTGTAAAATGATTCATTTTACTGAATATTTTAATTTTAAACCAATGTGTAAATAATTAATAATTATAATTTATGTACACATCTATCACATTCATTCGAATCAAAATAATAATAATAAAAAAAAAAGGTAGAACTTGTTTCTCAAATTAAATATTCATCCATAATCATTATTATTTTGTTAGGATTCATAATATAAATATCATAATTTGATATATACTATGATCACTATTATTAATAATTTATTTTAATTTATATGATACTTTATCCAATTCCTCTAACTCAAACCCATGATCAAGGGCCTGTTTCATAATAATATTCATTTAAATTATATTGTTTGATAACATCAAAAATAGTCCATAACTATTAAAACAACTAACCACTATTATAATTATTAATTTTATTAAATATCATATTTCGCTTAAATGTAATTTAAGTTTATAAATAATAATAATAATAATTAATAAATTAATTATTGAAGACACGCATGAAGAAAGAATAGTAGGGCAGGAAGAAGAGGGGATATTGTGAAAGGGAAGTCAGGAAATATGCAACTAGAAGGGGGGCTTTCGCCTCCAAATGCTCCAACACTCTTATCTCTCTTTTTTTTTTTTTGATAATCCAGTTGTCGTTGCTTGCGCTCCCCTAATCCTAAAACCTATGATCCTGATCTCAGTCAAGAAGTACAAGTATTGGCTCCCGACGCAAAATCTAACATGACTTACAAACCTTGTTGCTCCTCCCCTCCCCTAAGGACTTACAAACCAAGTTACTCCCCCACCACTCAAACCCGTAACCTAGTACCATCCGTTTCAAATCCTTACCGCTGAACTAGGGGTTCTTTCTCTCTTCTTTATGCTTCAAACCCCAACCCCACTTTAAGACTTGACTGCTTAATTTAATTGGACCCCACCTCATCCTCCTATTCAATTCAATTTATTAATTAAATAATTATTCTTTCTTATTTTTTTTTTAAAAGTAATGGGCTGTTTTATATAAAAAAAATTCATCTTGTAAGTTGAAAAAGATGAAAACTAACTGAATTTTAAATCGTTTAATGGTAAAAATATTAGATATTTTTAACAATATTTTGGATTTACTTGTTGATTATATTATTTTTATAAAAATTATATTCGTAATAACTCTCGAGAATCTACCCAACTTAAATCCGAATTAATTAATCTCAATAATCTAATCATTTTTTTTATGAAACTCTTTTTATGATAATTCAATAATTAAAACTGAATATCGAATAATACTTACAAATAATATTAATAGTTTAATCAAATATCTAAAATTCTAAAATTAAAAAATAAAATAATGTTTACAATACTCAAAATAATCTACAAAAAAAATGAATACACTTGGCAGCTTTCGTGACTTTTTGAGTGAAAAAGACTCATCAAAGAGTTTTAATCCATCAAGAACTAATTTTTTGTAATTTCTTGCTGCTCTTCAATAAAAATTTGATCTTTCAGAAGTAGCAAACAATATGAGGCTAAGCAAGAATGATTTTGATTACGCATAAAAGGTGTGCCTGATAATCTTTATATTAAAAGTGAAATAAACTGGAAAATTAATTAATGCCATGAATTTCATTGTCAAGTAGACTCTATTTAGATATTTATGTTTTATGTACAGTTTTTGAGTATAATACGCGTACCTAATATCATTCAGATAAGTTTGTTTATGCTGCATTTTGGCCACTTGTTAGAGAAATTTTACTTAATTTCTTGTTGATTTTGATATGTAATATGTTATGATGCTTTCTCGAAATAAATTTTATGTCGGGGAAAGATGTATGTTTTAGTTTTATAATGTATTTAATATGTATGATCCGTATTTAGTTTTATAATCCATTTAATACATAAATATTAATAGATAAATTTAAATAATTAATAGATATTTTATTAGTATAATATCAAGAGAGACTTGCTAAAATTCAATAATATTTTTGTGAAAATAAAAATAAACAAAAAGGAAGTTTAGAATAAGATGCAAAGATTGGCTCAATCATATCTAACTTGTATGGATGGATTACAAGGGCTTATCAATTGACGGTAGATTTTAGTTTGCAATCTACTTGAGATTTTCAACATGATTTATATATAAATTAAGAAGACGAATATCTTATCTTATGATGAGATTTTGAATGACGTTTGGTGTATTGCAGGAGGGTGGATTATGTGCAAGTTGTGTTGATTTATAATGAGTTTAGTGTTAATTTGAATTTAATTTAAAATATTAATCATGTTAAAATTTTGCATTTGATTTAAATATTACATGATATGATCAACTTACATTATATATATGTTGATGCATTTAACACGTATACTATGAAACAACAAAAACAACATCAAAAATGATATTATTAATATATAAAAATAAAATGAAAATAATATAATTTTTTTTCAAATTAATGAGTAAAATTCAATATAATATATAATATAATTTAAAAAATTATAGTGTAAGATTGATATTAACTCGATTATAAAAAACATACATTTACTTTTTTTCATGTTAAATTTATATTGAGTTAATAAATCATATCAAAAATTATCATTCTAATATTTATAAAAATGTCTAATTTTTTTTGACAATAATACTTTAAAAAAAAAAAAGAATATCATGAACTTATATACCATTTCTTAGGATAAATATTTTTAATTGTAAATGACACCTCACTGAGCACTGTTAATAGATATTTTAGTAATGAATTGTAAATAAAAGAATAATTAGATAAATACAATAAAACAACCAACAATGAACTAATAATCAAAAGGTTAATATTATTTATTCCATAGTGTCCAACTAAGGCCACTTGTAGTTTAATGCGGAGACAACCTTTGTAACAATTTGATGAAGTACTGGGTCCCTCCCTGCTCAACTGCTCGACCTTCTGACATTGCTGCATTGACAACTTGTAAATGAAGGTTTGGTAGCTCCCAGATTACGAAATTATCATTTGCTGAATTAAATAATGGTTGACAGTTTAAGAAATGCAGTTCTCTGTGTTAAAAAATGATGGAAATGGTTCATGGCTGCAAGTAAAGTTTGTAAGGAATGGCATCATCAAGGTTGAAAATGGCATGAAAGTTGAGAAACAGAATCATACATGTTTAAGTGAATGGTAAGTTGACTTCACATGGATAGCTATTTAAATGGTAAATGAATTATGTGAAATGACAAATCAACATAAACACGGAATATTTTCTTATCGTATCACGAAAATAATATCATATCTTCATGTCATGTTCGCAAGTCAAGCATAACCAGCAAACCTGCCACAGAAAGCATCCAACGATACCGGAATGGTGTTAAATCATCCAAAGCAGTAAGGGTTTGGGAGTTGACATCTGCTAAAAGATCACAAGATCACTCATTTCAAGCAGTTGTAGATTGATAATAAAATAGTTCTGTAAGGATACTAAGATAAAACTAAGATAAAACGTGTTAAACATGACAATATGAATAAAGTTTCCCATCATCTCACCCGAATTCAAAAGAACTATGCATACGATCGAATGACACTCAAGTTCTGCACCTATGGCGAAACAGACCAATGAAAAGCTTGGCCCCTGTTAGAAGAAATCTACGAAATGTCCCTCTAAATTTGCTATTTCTACTATGTGTTCGAATCCTCTTGCCAATGGCTGATTCGTAATGCCGCATCAGGGCAACCACTTCAGTGGTAACCGTCACATGCAGCATACGATGGCAATGGCAAGTGAACCTAGAATAACCAAATTAAGATGGCTTTAGTCAGGAATTTCGACTTCTATTGCCTCGCCGTAACCTCCCACTCCTTGCTGCTCCAAACATTATCCTGCGGTGAAGACGCCCAGATAATGCTGGACGAACAGGAGCCATAGGACGATGCAGCCCATAATCATCCTCATCCAAAGAATCAAAGTCCAAGTGAAATCCGTTGCGGAAATGACCACTGCTCTGGCCTCTATTGAAGGAATCGAACGGAAGAAAACCATCATCAAAAGAATCATCAGAATCATAATCATAACTATTAAAAATGCCATGATGTCCTGGCTCAATCACATAATCACCAAGAACCACCGCTCCTGGAGTTGATGACATAATTGTGCTTATTACATCACTTCGTTCCGTCTCACATTCAAGCTTCTTCCATTTTTCTGCAAGTACATGGTCCACAGCTCGGGGTCTTGCCAATGGGTGTTTTGCTTTAACATGCTTTTTAAGTTGTCTGCAAGTTCCCACGAACGTGCACTTATCCTGCATGCAGGTTCTCTTTTTAGCATTAAGATACTTTCGTGCTGCTTCCACCACCGTCCAACCCTTCACCTGTCCTCGACAGAGAGGGCATAAAAGCTCCAGAACTTCCAACTTGTCATTGGGTCTAGCACCTGAATGGAAAGTTGAATTGTCCACTGACCTGTGAGAATGTTGCATATCTTCATTTGAAATCACTTTCGTATATGCTTTCTTGTACTGCTCAAGACAATTAGAAAAACGACAACTGGTTGCACACATATATGGACGGCAACCCTTGTTATAAGACGAACAAAGAAGAAGCACGGCATTGTGCGGGTATTCCAGACAAACTGAGCAGGTTGAACCTTCCCAATCTTTCTTCTCCAAAACATTCGAGTGTTTTTTCTTTGAACGGAAATCTTTAGCACTCTTCCTTTGGCAAGATGGCAATGGGTATGGTGTTTTTCGCTGTCGCTGAGAATCAGCCTTGCACTTCACCTTACTGAGTTTAGCCATTCACCTAATTAGTCAGACAGAAAATTATAACTCAAATGAATTA
Source organism: Dalechampia spathulata (assembly GCA_948192965.1). NCBI lineage: Eukaryota > Viridiplantae > Streptophyta > Magnoliopsida > Malpighiales > Euphorbiaceae > Dalechampia > Dalechampia spathulata. The sequence continues at coordinate 35,486 of CANYBF010130638.1, read as the reverse complement.
ACCAAGTTACCTCCATAAATATATAATTATAATGAATCGATCACATATCATCCATCCGTTATTCTCCACTACTGTTTAACATAAGATGATTTTTCCGACAAGACAAAAATTATGACACAATTCACTGTATTCTGATACTCTAGAACCATACGATACATCCATATGCTTAAATTGTTTTTAGAGCAACATTCTCGTCAAAGTTAACACAATAGCAAGTGGATTCTGATCTCCATTGTGCAGAGTTAAACAGCAACAGGAACGATGTTAATTTTATTGCATTTCAAGGCTTGGTGCCCTTATCTTACCCTAAATTGCACCAAAGATAACCCTACCCTCAGCAAATACAGTGGCTGCCGCCCAATCATGAGGCTACTTGAAATAAATCCTTCACCTCTTACCAAGGTTCCACCAGAGTTGCCACTGAAAGTGGCAAGTGAATGCATGTAAACCTGAATAGAAATTATTTCTATAATTGAAAAGCTTACCACAGCAACCATGAAAAAAGAGATTTAATTCTCAAACGTAGAATTTATATTAAAACTCCATTATTGAAAAGAAATCAAAACATTAAGCATGCAATCATCAACCAGTATGACCACCTCAGAAGTGTGGGATTGGCAAAGGCAAAGAAATCACACCCAAGAATATGGCATGAATAGTTAATTCATACAAAAACGGTTATCCCATTCCTTGAACAGCACTTAAGATAACAAATCTCTTTTGGGTTAATATTGTCAAATAAATGTAAAGTTAAGAGGAATAAAATGTAGCAGATGAAAAAAACAAAGAAAGATCTTACAAATCTAATCTCAGAAGTGTTTTGCCAATATGACTTTCAATAAACTAGCTGGTCAAGATGTTACTCCAAACAACGCACTTTTAATACAAACAACATTTCGAGCATATTGAGCATGACTAAGTCTGATGGTCCGTTCTAGGGAAACACATGCATGTCCTTTTCAAGGAACCTGCATAACCAGCTTTAAACCATCAAATGCCTCTGTTTGAATTCTAAGAAAAAATCTTCAAATCAATAAAAAGCCAATTTTCAATATCTGGCTTTTTTTTGTCAACTGTTCGATGAAATAAATAAAAAATCACTACCTGCCATTGGGGAAGTTTAAACATGAACAAGTCTAATTCATAAGAAAGAATTAGTTAATTCTCATGTCTAGAAGGCTTCATAGTTGCTAGACCTCGATCCTTGCTAACTTGAAGAAGGAAAAGAGGGCGTTTTGAAAAGGATGAAATCACACCAGAAAAAACATGATCATGTAGACATGGTAAATGGTGATTCAACATAGATTCTACATCCTGGAACCAAGCCAATTCCGAAGCAGCTTTGTGAACTCTTACACATTGTTGACTCGAGTAGAAATGCAGTTCGCAACTAGCTAGATAATTTTTTTTCAATTCCGATTATTAGTGTAAGTGGACCAATTCATACACAACTGAGTGAAAAAAGAAAAAAAAAAACACACAAAGTCACCATTTTCACAATCCAATTTCCATTTATAGGAAGTTTGAAGTAAAATAAATAAGATAAAGGCAAGTACACATCAAAATGCCAAGAATGAAATCCATCAGTTATTCTTCTTCTAAACGTATCAAATTATGCAATACTAGTCAAGGCATTAACCATACAATCCCTAGAAATGTAATCAAAAGTCTCATAAATCATTAACAACAAATAATCAACTAGATCAAAGCACAATTTAAAACCCTAAAAAGTAAAGAATCACGAAATGAAAATGAGAAAAAAAACAAAAAAAAAGGAAAAACAATTACCTGGAAAATAAATAATAATATTTAGGGAAAATCAGGTAAACCAACAGATTTATGCTATTATATTTTTTTTTTATGATGCGGGTCGACAAAGGCGGAGAGTAATAGGTGGAAAAGAGGAGAAGGGAACGGCCAAGCACGATCTTCGGAGCGTAGGTTGTAGATCGACGGATCTAATTTACTGCCTCTATATATATTTTTTAATTTTATTTTAATCTCCGACTGGTGGCGGCGACTGTCACATTAACGCCACCATGTTGTCGTGGTATATGCTTTCTTTTTCTTTTTCTTTTTCGCTTTGTATTTGTTTTATTGGGCCGTATGCAATTTGCAGGCTATGGGCTTCATATTGGGCCGAGATAACCTTTTCTTTGAGCCCATCTGCCGATAGTTATTATATAGGGATGAACTAAAAAAAATTACGGATTTTATTTTAAATTTTATAATCATGTCAAATAATTCTAAGAATATTTTATAAAAATAATCATTTTTTATGATAAATTCATAATAAAGGAACTTGCATTAAATTTAAAAATTATTATTTTTATAAATATTTTATAAATTTGTTATTTTTGCAATTATTCAAAAAAAATATATTTTACGATTTATTCCATTTTATAAAAATTCAAAACTCCCTATTAAAAGTAATTTTGATTTGAATTTAATGTAAATGAATAAATAATTTTTGATTACTATGGAAAGGACAACTTAATAAAGTTCTAAAATATAATAAAAAATAAAAATTATAATAATGAAAATTATAAATAAATAAAATAAATAAACAGCGTAGGAAGCATTGAAGATTACAAAATGGCAAGGTGGAACCGTGTAGAAGATCAAAATTCTCTAGAAAAAGAAGGATGTGAAGGATTTTCCCCACATAACACTATACCATATTTGATTGGTTGTAAAATAAGACAACAACCCAAGAATTTTGAAAGAGAATATTATTTATTTATTTAAAGAGGATATGCTGAAATTAAAGTATTAAGATTGATACGTGGGCGTATCATGATGGATGGAATTGTAAATCATTGGATTATCCCAAACAAGCTTAGATGATGATGACAAATAATAAAAATATGGATAATTAATTATTATGATTAGGGCCAAGTCCAATTCATTAAATGTTGAAAAATCTTTATTTTAGTTTAATTTTTAATTTTTATTCGATAATGATAAAAAAAATTAAAAAAAAAATTAAAAATTTTAAAAATTAAAGTTTATTGGAGTTTCAAATTTTAATTTATTTATCCAATTCAAAATATATAAAAAAAAATCAACCAAATAAACTTATACTAACCCCCTGATATGATACCTAGCTTTCATTTAACCAAACTAGATTATTAAGAACATATAACTATAATTTAACTGAAATATATTATTTGATTTTAATTGATATGGTTTTAAAAATTAGGTAAAAATTAAAATTAAAAATTAAATTAAATTAAATCATATCAAATTATAATAAAATTTACTTATATGAAATAAATTATAGATATTTATATTTTTATTGTATATTTCATTCATATGCATATATTAATAAAAGTTATAAATTTACAATTATATTCGTATTCTTATTTTTTTTATCACATTAAATAAATAAATTTTTGAAAAATTTTAAAAAATTAAAATTGTTAAGTTTTTTTTTGTTTCCGTTCAAACACAAAAATTATCTTCATTTTATCATGTAAATTTAATTTATTTTTGAAATAAATAATAATTGTGTTAATAAGTTAAATACTCTACCATATAACATCAGTTTTTGATTCAGATTTTGATTTTGATTTTGATATTGATATTATTATTTATCTATAAATTTCAAAATTATTTACATGTTATATAAAATATATCTATCTTATATTTTCTAAAATTTATGGTAATTTATATATTTAAAATGAACTATTAATTAATAATAATTATTGGTATTAATAACTATTAATATTTATGATTTATGTCGAATAAATTAAATTATGATTAATATATTTTTAGAAATGATTGTAATAATAATAATAAAAAATAACAATTATGTAAAGAAAGGAAATATGTACGGGGGGGTGGGAATCGTATTTGTTTAATTTTCTGAGTATCCAAAAACTAACAGAAATCACGCCTCTTTCTCTCTCACACACACGCACACAAAACAAAACCCTAATTTTTTTCCTCGCTTTCTCAGAGAACAAACAACATTATTAACCAAACATCATCATTATTATATTATTAATTCGTAATAATATTAAGAAGAACAACAATTACACCAATTTCCCTCTTTCTGCAACTCTCTCGGCTTTACAAATCGTTGTCTTTGGGGAAAATTCTACAATTACACCTTTTTTCCTCAGCGGTTATTGAAACGGTTACGTTTTGGGACTTTTGGAGGTTGCTTTTCTTTTTTTTTTTTTGATTTTTTTCTATCCCTATAATCACAGCGCGCTCTAGGGTTGTTTCTTCCTGTTATTCTCTTTGCATCGTTACGTTAATTTTCAAAAAAAAGTGAAATTAAAGTGTGTTTTGGTTCTGTTCAAAACCTAGAAGACGTTGACGGATATAAATAGATTTGTTAGGGCTTTAATTTTGTGCGCGCATTATTATTGTTGAGGCGGGGTGTTCACACTCTTGATTTTGATTTTCGAGGGGTTTTTTTTATGTCAATCGTAGTGTTTGATGGGTGTGAACTCGTAGTTGTTGAATCACTGATATTGTTTTCAGTGCTTTTGAGCCTTGGTTTTTGGCATTTTATTAGTGGATTTTTTGTTGTTCCGAATCAGGAAGGAATGAGGGTCTAATTGATGTTTGTTGTTTATCTGCAAATCCATCTTTTTGATTGAATGATGGAGGCGTAGGATTGGGGCTTTTGATTCTATTCCATTGCGTTTTATTTAGAATCTCACATCTCGTTCTTCACATTGCCCCATTATTAGTTATTCATAACCTCCTTACCCAAATCAATTTTGGCGTTTGGTTCGGAATTTTTGTCACGTAGAGAACAAACTCTAATGGGTGTTATTTTATTGGAAAATTTGATAATGTACTGGTGGTAACTGGAGTGAGGCTATTGGGTAATTGGGTTTAGAAATAGAATTTAGGGATACAGAGCGTTGTTTGTAGGGGGGTGAGGGAAGGTTCTGGATTTTACTCTGTTATCGTTGAAACAGATGATGCTAATTAGTGCTTCATATGGAAAGAAGTGAACCCTCACTAGTCCCAGAATGGTTGAGAAGTTCTGGAAGTATTGCAGTGGGTGGCAGTTCAGTCCACCACTCAGCATCATCTTCTTCTCATTCAGGTAAAACACAATTTCCTACGTTTTATGGCATGTTTGTGCTCAGTGTATACTTTGTTGATGATGACTTGATGTATTATTGTTCTTATGAATAGATGTTTCTTCTCCCGCACACTACAGTAGAAGCAGGAATTCTAAGAGCATTAGTGATTTTGATTCCCCTCGTTCAGCTTTTCTTGACCGTACATCTTCTTCAAACTCTCGGAGGATTTCTAGTAATGGGTCTGCGAAGCATGCATATAGTAGCTTTAGTAGAAGTCACCGTGATAGGGATCGAGAAAGGGAAAAGGAGAGGTTGAACTTTGGGAACCCCTGGGACCATGATATTTCTGATTCTTTTGGAAGATTATTGCCAAGTAATGGGAAGGATACTTTGAGACGTTCTCATTCTATGGTGTCGAGGAGAACAGGTGAGGTGTTGCCTCGAAGATTTGCAGATTTAAAAAATGGTAGCAACTGTAATTATGTGAATGACAATGGATATGGATTGACTGCTGGGGGTAGTACGGGTAGCAGCACTTCAAAGGTAGTTTTTGAAAAGGATTTCCCCTCCCTTGGTAGCGAAGAGAGACCAGGAATACCTGATATAGGAAGGGTTTCGTCTCCTGGCTTGAGTCCTGGTGTCCAAGGCTTGCCTGTTGGTAGTGCTGCTTTGACTAGTGCAGAAGGATGGACATCAGCTCTGGCAGAGGTGCCTGCTATTATAGGAAACAGTAACAGTGGTTCCTTATCTACTGTACAAAGTGTTACTACTTCAGCATCTGCGGCACCAAGTACAATTGCAGGCTTAAATATGGCCGAAGCTTTGGTTCAGGCTCCTCCAAGAACCCGTACCACTCCACAGGTAACTGAGCAGGTAACTTTGCCTACTCATACTCTAATAATTTTTTGGCCTTGGTTGTTCTAATTAGGGCATATAATCAAACGTGCAGTTGTCAATCCAAACACAGAGGCTTGAAGAATTAGCTATTAAGCAATCAAGGCAATTGATACCAGTGACAAAGAGTTCGGTAAGAGTGCTATTTATATGATTTATCTGTTTGTTTTGCTGCTGCCTTTTTTGGGGGATTTTAATAGCTCAATCAGACACCGTCTTTATGAATCTATGACATTGTCTACATTGGTCTTTTTGTTTTTTACCTGTTCTTTAATGCTCTGCGTGTAATATGTTCTCTTAAACATCTAAAATAGTTAAAGCTTTGATTTGTAGCATGGGCAAACCGTGTGCATTATTGCCTGATCTCTGTTTTTAACTTAACTTTAAGTCAGATTTAGTTTACACTGTAAACGATTCAGAAACTTTTTGTCCTATAAGGAAGAAATTATCTTTACAATTTGGTTTTAGCTCTTTTTGTATGTGTTTAATTACGGATAACCAGTTGATAGTCATTGTCCATCATAATTTGTCAATTGTTTTGGTTCGGCATATATAAGAGTGGGTGTCCTTTTGTATCTTCACCTCTTTAAACATCAGCTATTTGAATTTCCAAGCAATAAAACTTATTTTCTGCCCTATCACATGTTGGTGTATTACAAAAAGTTTCAGACATGCTACATCTATACCAAAGCTTTAATGCTTCTTCTTCTGATGTCCTGGAAGCCTTTCGAATTTGTTATTTGGTTGGAAAGGGTCTGAACCATGGAGTATCTTACTTTAGGAAATAGACTAGTATTCTGAACTTGGTAAGGGAGAGCTTACTGAACCAAACCAGTCCATGGATAAAATATTTTTGATAAAAAGATTTCTTTTTAGAATAATATTATACATAAGTAGAAAATTGAACTGAAATGGTTTATTTCAGTTTCACACAGTCTAATCATGTTGGTTTACTTTAATCTTTCTTGTTTTAATTTATGAAGAATTCAGTTTATCTGCGTTTACAGAATCAAAGCAAATGACTGCTCACGCTAGAAGTTACAGATATGAAAGTTCAATAACTTGGAAGTGAGCAGTCAGAATATCTGATCCATTGTATATTGTAATTCACGTTCAAAATCTTAGTATGCATGATAGTATATATCTCATTTCTGCCCATGGTTCTCTATTCTCTTCTGAAACCCTGGTTCTCTCTGTTCATGGATGTCTGATTGAGTCCATGAGTGAACAGCATCCTCGCTTCCTCTCTGCGGTATTCACTCATTGATTTTATTTTTTAGGTTCTCAATTCTTCTGACAAATCAAAGACCAAAACAGCAGTAAGATCTGGTGAGTTGACTATGGCTTCTAAGAATTTGCCGCAGCCGTCTTCTGCACTTCTCTCTGCCAATCAATCTCTACTTGGTGTACATGTGAAATCTGATGCATCAAAGACATCTCATGGGAAGCTCTTTGTTCTCAAACCGGGAAGGGAAAATGGTGTTTCACCTTCTTCAAAGGATGTTGCAAGTCCTATAAATAGTACCAACAGGGCAGTAAATAGTCAACATGTTGCTTCTCCTACAGTTCCATCTGCACCTTTGAGGAATACAAACAACCCTAAGCTTTCTTCTGGGGATCGCAAGACAACAAGCTTGAACCCAATTTCGGGGTTCAATGTAGAAAAGAGGCCATCTCTATCTCAAACCCAGAGCCGCCATGACTTCTTTAACCTCTTGAAGAAGAAAACCTCAACAAACAGTTCTGTAGCTCTTGCAGATTCATCCTCTGTTGTTTCATCTCCTACTAGTGAGAAATCCTGTGAAATAAATAAGGAAGCAGCCAGTGCTCCTTCAAGTCCTCAGACTATTAACAACAGTGCTGAGTTGACTGGCAATGGTGGTACGTTTGAAGAGGTTTCTGAGGAAGAGGCTGCCTTCCTTCGTTCTCTTGGTTGGGAAGAAAATTGTGGGGAAGATGAGGGCCTTACAGAAGAAGAGATTAATGCTTTCTACGAAGAGGTAAGCAGCTTTTGCTCTGTTGAACTGCAATCCGATTGTCATACTCGGTATTTATGAGTTCTTGCACGTTAAGCCAATCTCTTTTTAAGAACTCACCTTTGAGTTTGGGAATCCATCCCAGCATTAACTAATCACGTCACTTCCTTGTCACTCCTTGATATTACACTTCATGATTCTTTCATTCTATAATTGCTGAAATGCTTACTAACATTGTTATGGAAATTGTTTAATTCGTTTTTTTTGCAGGTCTTGAAATTTAGGCCATCCTTGAAAGTTGGCCAAGGGATGCAGCAAAAGCTGACTGAATCTCATGTTACTGGTTCGGTGGGAGCCTCATCTGAACCTAGCTCTTCTGAATCTGGATCTGAGATGTGATTCTGTCCTTTGAAGTAGTAGATCTAGAGATCCGATTTTTCGAGAAGATGGTTAGTTTCCTTTTTAACTTCTTCTTTTGAAGAAGAAAGCTGATGAGTTTCATACAGGAGTTGTAGATTTTCGGTTGGAACTCAACATTTTGCAAATAGGGCAATAAGTGACAGGGTGCCTCATTCTTGCCTTCCCAATTTGAGGGGGAGTTTTACAATGTCATTTCTGGTATTTTTTTGGGAAAGGGTAGGAAGATAGGGGGGCTATTTTGTATTCAGTGGAAGATGCATCTTTTTTAGTGGGGGGGTTTAATCAAGGTTCCTTTTTCTTATTTCTTTTCTTTCATTTCGAGAGGGTTTGATTCTTCAAGGATAAAAGCTTACGTTGTTTTCATCAATTTTACGGAAAAGGAAGGAAATCAAAAGGTTTGATTTTTAGGTTTAGTTCATATTGGCCATGAAATTTCTTCTGGCTTTCTCATTTTCTTTAGAGCAATTCACTGTTCAGATTATAGGTTGTGCTCTGAATTGGAAGAAATTCTGCTAAAAAATACCCTCACTGGTATCCTTTATGTACTTATCAAACAACATCGAAGTAGCCGCTAATTACACCAAGTGCTTAGATCGTTGAACTTGAATGCCTTTTCTTTCGTGTTTATTTTTGGTAATTCAGTTACAGGGTAATATTCAAGTAATAACTGAGAACTGGAACCATCAACAATCCAAATGCGTCAACATTTGAGAAAAGAGTAAACGAATTTTAAGCTAAAATAAGATAAAGAACATATGCATTCTTGAAACGAACAATGCAAGTCAGCAAGCTTAATGTTAAGCTTACATAACTATACATCCTTGGGAAATTGTTATTATTAATTCATGGCCCCAAACAAAGCATAATGATACATAACCTAATAAAACAGATACCAATATAGTTGAAATCACAACTGGGTTATGAACAAGATATAGGGTAACCATCACAAATTCCAGAAAGAGCTGCATGATTTTTCTGCAGATGTTCAAGGTAGTTGAAGCTCATAAACATGTACACCAAGGTCAACCATATTTCATTCTACTGATTCAGTAAAGTATGATACATGCAACTTAGTCCGAGTGCGAAGTCCAATAGATTAGGCCACTGTACAAAACAAGTGCAGTGATTCAGAGCCGAAAAGCATCGGTTAGTATACTGAATAAGAAATGGTAGATATCAGTTGTACACGGAAGAAAGTGTCCTAGATTCAGATATCCGTGCATTTTCATGTGTATGTGCAGAGTGATACGAAGAAGAGAATAAGCATAAGATAAACCCACCCACTGCAGAAATTTTCATGTGTAAAAGTCATCTTCATTAGCGTGAATCTTGTATGAATCAAGATAATAATTTACCTTATCAACACCAATACGCACTGCAAAACACCTGCAATTCCTGTCCACACTGGGGGTCCAGATTTGGCAAGTGAATCTTGTATCAATAAGCCAACTGAAGCCGCTAGAGAGACAAAGGATACAACATAAGCAAAGAAAAGCCAAAGCTTTAATCTGTCACCATGAAGAAAGAAACTAGTAAGTATGACCTCGAGAAGGAAAGCTCATTCTTGTGAAGCAGATTTTACTATAACGCATCATCAATGTATTTTCCATCATTCAGAGACATAGGGATACAAGTCACAAGTTACAACCAGCGAAAAAGTGAAAGCAGAACATTTTATCAACCAAAATCAAAGATTTGATGTCTGTACTACTTGTGGGAGAGAACCATCATTTCATACAATGAAGTGCATAATAGTTTTCAACCTTCAGAGAAAGTTGCATCCAAGAGTTAGATAAATCAATATCTCCTTTCACCATCAATTTCCTTTTGTCAATTTTTATTTTTAAAGTTTTCATCAGGATGCACATTTCACGTACAACAAAGATGAAGAGCTGATGCTCACTAATCAGGACTCAACCGTATGTCACATCAGTATGAATGACACTGGAAGATGAAGTAACAAACTAAAACAACCAGAGACAGTGTAAACATCACTAGCAGACACTGACGTCAAAACTCCAACTACAAAGAAATTTGAACACATTTGCATGTGATCAGAATTTAAAATCACAGTCATAGCATGTCACTGCCAAAGCAGATCAAAGAAGTAAAATCCAGCATAAGCTACAAATAGTGTAAAAATTTTGTTGTCCCTTCCACCCAATATTTTACGTAGACATCAAACCCTTCACATGGTTGAGCTTGCACATCACACTGATTCTGCTATTCTCATCAAAAAGGAAATGTTACCATCCGGTTATCATGGTAAGAGTTGAACTCTAAGTGAAATGCATGCTTCAAGTAACGCAAGATCTTCTGATGGCATTTTGATGTCTCAAAATCAGCTTCTTTAGTGAAATCCATGATTAACGAATCAATTATTAATCAGTTCAAAATGTATCCAATATTTTTAACTCCAGCATTTTGCACTTATGATGGAGCTCATCTGATGTAGACATGAAGAAATCTCCCCATGTTGTCTATTTGATAAACATGTAGGTATCTGAAGCTCTATCTAACAGTGAAGTTAGTTACAGAAGCATCAACTTTGTTGCCATTCCTGCTCATTTAATGATGTAAATCACAAGGAAAAATAACTCATACCTTACTGTCTCTTTCAATATAGCTTCTCTACCTCACAGTCACTGCTCATTCCATCGGCCAAGCAGATCTCAAGAGAAGACAGTTAAATGAAGATTGATTTGCATCTAAATGAACCGAGGTTCCATTTTCTTTTCAGAGTAAAAATAGCACACGTAGAACAAACTACATCCTGATGGTGCAAGCCTTCCGGTAATTTCATCCCCTCTTTCTTCCAAAACACACTATACACAATCACTTTATTAAATTTAATTTAGTCAAGCTCCCTGCTACTCATAGACTAAAAATTATGATATTCTCAACTCTCAAGTGTATCAGGAGAACCATTGTCCAATTATATCGCTGCTCATTGTCTAAAAGCAACAGAAATGCCATGTGAAAAACAAAAACTATTGCTCCTTAGCTTCTGAAAATTGCTTGACATACAGTAAAGAACAAACGCAACTGATTGTAAAGCATAGCCCAGATCATAAATCTGAAGTCTCACAGTTACTGATATGAAATAACTACAAATCATGACAGGCTGATGAAAATATGCAGAATGAAGATACTTAGAATGCCTTCCTGTACCTCTCCCTTTTGTAGAACAGATACCTTCATATGAAAAACTGTTCAACCTGTTCCAGCAATCAATTTTGTCAAGCTTTCTCCTTCACATTAAACCACTCTAAAGAATTACAAAACATTAGCTCAACCGTATTCTATATCTAATTCTCTGGTTGTTTTAAATCTCAACTCTGCAATGCATATGAAACCCAAACTGGCTTTTCAATTTAGAATCAAAATTCTCCAAAACATATTGAACTCATCAGCAACAGCCTGCATGCCCAACACTTCAATAACAAGAACCATGTTTCTCTTTCATGTATGCTTCACGAAATCCAATCATTTTCATTGTTCTTTTCAGACAATTAACTTAAAGTGGTGGAAGTAAACAATTTCTAGCTGGATATCATGTATATATCACTTGCTACTTTCTCCTTAGTTCAATGAGTTAAATTGTCTTGTAAGATTCAATTGACTGCTAACTCATAAAAAGATTAGGTTTCCAACTAACTATATAAAATAAAAATTCACTCCAAACAGAACAGGAACCAAAATCAAATAACAAAAAGCACGATAGAAAGCATTCACATTGACAATCATAAAGCAAACTCTAAGAATGATAGAAAAGATAACAAATTTTTTTTTCTAAAAAAAGAAAGCTAAACTACTTTCTTGTGATTTCATTCAGCATACCCCAATTAATAAATCACATCCTGTTCAAGGTTGAGAACCAAATAATTCAATGCTAAGCTTTTATATCTTTAAAAATGCATAATTTTATCAAAAACACTTAAAAGGCAGCGAGAAATAGAAAGAGGGAGGGAGAGAGATCAAATTTTAAACCTCCACTCGCCTTCTTCGTAGGGAGAGTAATCAATATCCTCTTTTCTAACACAATTAAACATTACAGCTGCGATTGATGCAAAAATACCTGAAAATAACAAACAAGTAAACGAACAGAATCATCAAATCCCTAACAAATAATACACATATATATATAAATTACATAATAAGGATAGATAATGATAGTAATAGAATACCAGGTAGGTAGTGAACGAACGAGACTTTAACAGGGCTACAAACGACGGCGTCGACCCAAAACCACCAACCGGCTCCAAATACGGCTCCTGCGACGCCTGGACCAAAGATCGCTAACAACTCGGGCAAATCCATTTCAATCAATATCTTCGCTACCTCCTTTTCCCCGACTAATTAATATATAAATTGAATCGCAGGGGCTTTTGGATCGGTAATTAGATTGTTCCTTCCACCATAGCAGCGGCTTCCTTCCTTCAGGACTTCACTTTGATGATGGGATATTTGCTTTTTTCCTTTTTTTTTTCTTTTTCCTAAATTTTATTTTTAAATTATTTTATTATAGTTTTATATTTTGTAAAATATAATAAATTTTCAGTTAATATGATCAATTTAAATAAATGAATCAGATTAATTAAATTTGTTTTTAAAATTCATTTTTGGATCCAACATTTTATTGTAAATAATAATTATTTTATAAATTTTATTTTTTATGATATTAAGATTTAATAATAATTTTATCATAACTTTTTAACTTTTATTTATATAATATTTTTTATTTTTGATGTTTTTGCAATTTTGCAATTATTTATTAGTATATGCAATATTTATAAATTTATCCTATTATACACAAAATTACTTTTATCTTTATTTTTTTTTTCTATTTTTCATCGAAAACCATCAATTTTTATATTAAACACAGATTATAATTATTATGAAAAAATTATCAATAACATTAATTTGTAATTATAAATGGAAAAATTAAATTAAAATTATTAGTTTTTAATGATGAATTACAACTAGGTTATTCTATTTTTTGAAATGAATAAAAACATCACTTAAAATTTTATTTTATAAATTATTATAATTTTTAATTGATAAAAATACATCAAATTTAAGATTATTTTAATTAATTTTTTTTTAAAATGATATAATTCAAATTATATTTTAGGTTATATTTTGTTTAGTTGTATATTGTTAATTAGATTGTTAGATAATAATTAAGAGTATGTACGAATATGAATTTATTAATAATGTAATAATATACATTAATTTTTATTAAATATTAAATATTTATTAATTTTATATTAATTAATGTGTAGTTATTATTAATTATTAATTATAAATAATAATCAATATTTGATATTTAACTGACGAGAAGGCAAAAACAATTAGGTATAGGCGGGTAAATCTGGTATTATTGACTACTATAACTAGTTCAGATTGTTTTCTTGACGGAAGCCATCACTTGGATTCAATTGCTCAAGAAAACTTGAACAAGAAATAGGAAAACCAAAAGCATTTGATTTTCTGTACAATTGCTTATCATTCAAGTGGATGAAACATCATATCTATTTAGCTGAATCTGTTGTAGCTGCAAACTTTTTAGAGCAACCCCACCAGACCTTCTCTTCCAAATCGTATCTAACTTTTCTTTTTCATCAGCCGGTTTCTCTATTTTCTTGATCACAGGCAAAGGAGGGTCTATATCTTCGATTTTGACAGAAAGGTGATGGTTCTGTCTACCATCTAATTCAATCTTGGGTCGTCTTCCGCCATTCAAGATCATGGCTCCTTTCCTTCTGCAATCTGTAGTGGGGTCTGGCATTGAGGTAATGGTGGTAGTTGGATAGTTCTTGGCAGAGAAAATCCTGGTGAGCTTGGAATACTTGCAAAGAGGAATGGTATCTTTTCTGTCAATTTTCGTGGTGGCGATGGCGATCTTGTTAGGAGGAGGAAAACCAAGTATCTCGCCATGTCTTTTGACTTGGCCCATGCAACCGATCTTCGGGGATAAAGGGTCGGCAGAAAAGGAAATGGATAGATCTTCTAGCTTGGAGTGAGCTACATCTTTAATGGATGGTTTTGAACATAAGAATGGCAAGAATATCGATCTTGAGAGTTGAAGTTGCAGAATTTTATGGTGGTGGTGATTGCAGCCGTTACCCATGTTCTTCCTTCAGCCTTGTTGGATTAGTGTTTTTGATCTCTGCGTAAAGACACAGGAGGGAAGGAAAGGAAGAAGAAGAGTGTTATATTTTGATCAGAGGCAAGAGGCAAGAGGCAAGAGGCAAGAGGCAAAAGGAAGCATTTTTTAGTGAATTGTTAATGAATTTATACACACACATAACACAACAGAAACACAATTATCATATACATGGGAAGACATAATATGTTAGGTAACATTATGAAACCCTCGAACTTCTGGGTCTAAATCGTATTTAACATGCATATGCATATGAAGTTATTAACATTAAAAGAGTGTTAATATTTTTTGAAGATCTTATCTAGCTCCTATTTTAAACTATTGATTGTAATAATTAGATGACTAAAATTGGATATTAAATAATAATAGTAAAAAGATACTACTTTTTGGTGCACAAGCATGGATGTATGGTAATCAAAACAAAGGCTATAATACAATGTTTGATCATAGTAATAATAATAATATATGATAGGGCTTCTCTAACTTTGCACTATATGGTAACGTAGCCAACCATGCAAAGCCAAATACATGGTGGAGTGGTGGTAAAGAATCATAGGCTGGCCTCCCTTTGTCTCCTTTTGCTCTACACTAGCATGTGACTTGTTGGTATCGGTAGATTGCTCAATCAGTTTAAATGGGTTAGTTTTCAGAGTTCGAGTCTCAAAGTTCTTCACGTCTCTTTGTTCATATTATGAGTTATTCGGTTCATATTATGGGTTATTTCTAATTGACAAGTAACCCTATTGATATTGCAAAACGTTGTTACTGTACTTTTATGTGAATTTAAATTTTTAATAATCATCTAAATGATCTATAGAATGGATTAGGATGATCGTGATTCTGTGATTCTGATATAAAAAAAATTTCAATATAATTTGTGAATTTTATTTATGAGATAAACTTCATAGAGTATTATATTCATTATCAAGCTAATTTATTTATTTATATCCAAATAAAGATAAAAATAATATTAAAAATACTATCTTTTTTCAAATCAGTAAATTTAATTTAATTTTGATTTAAAAATTTTATATTTTAAAAATATTTAATTTTTATTCAATTTAAAAAAAATTAAAATTTTTGATTCAAAAATTGAAATAACAAAAAGAACATGAAATTCGACTCTATTTGATTTATAAATTTTTAAATCGATAGAAATTCAATTTTAAATTTTAAAATTTTTTATCTGATTTAATAACCAGAAATTCATTAACCTATTGATCAATATTATTCATTAACCAATAAAAACTTGATTAAAATCCCACTTACAAAATAACATTCTTATGCTATTTATTTAATTTTGTGATTTGTGTAATTACTAGTTCGATCTGAAGATTATAGCAGGGGAGCAGATCACATGATGAGCACGTGAGTAGAAGAAGGTCCATGACAAGGCTAACCAGCTAGTTGTGCATACAGATTACGTCATATACGTTGGCACGTGGGAGGCACGTGAAAAGCTAATAAGTTTTTATCTTTTGAATTATATAAATTGTTATAATACGTATATGCAATCACTGGACAGAGTCGGACAAATCTTCTCTTAATTCTTGAGACCATGTGTGGTACAAACTTTGCTCAAACCATCCATTTCATTCCATGATGAACTTCTTCCTTTCTATTTTCCATTTCATCGATCCAATGACATCTTCTAGTTATTTTGAACATGATAATGAAGAATCTCATTACTATTGTTCACCTTCCATATTCGTTCATAAATATGGAAACTTGACATATTATCTTCCTTATGAAAATGAAAATGAAACATTTTTAATCATTTCACTTGGAAAACCTGGATGAGAAGAAACTTTCATATCTGATTTGTCAGTAAAGATAAAATGGAGAAATAATCATCAAAGAACTCCATTCCCTGGACGAGAGAAATAAAGGGAAAAAACATATGAAATTAAGTGTTAGGTAGAACAAGCACTTTAAACCACAGACATGGTAAGATTTAAAACATTTAGAATACCAAAATTATTGAAGATGATCAGATTTGATATATTTGTTGCACGTGGTCGTTGAGAAGCACGAGAAAATAGCTCTCTTTCTTCACCTAATCGGTCTTCCTAATCTTGGAGAGGCCGAACAGACTATGACTAAGACTAAGAAAGATAAACCTCAGGACACTAATTCATATGTAGAGTTTATTCTATTATCAAGAGAATCATTATACTTCATTCATTATTTACCAATATTATGCTCTTGCCAAGTTCGAATTCCGCATTCTTGAACTAATAAACAGAGGTTCTATTCCAGGCAACGATCTAACAACAGAGCAAGTGAAGTGATTCTGAAGTTTCCCTGAACATAATACCAGTTGGTGCTCTCTAACATAGTTCTCCAAATCCTAAAGCAGCCTAACTTTGTGATTTTAGCATTAGGACGCTGGCTACTGGATATCAACTTGTGGCAAATTAACTAATAATTTATCACAAATTAGTGTATCCACATGATATGTTCTTGCCAATTTCTGATTTTTTCCTATTCCTCACCAAGTGGATCACGAAAATTAAATGCATAATTAAGGTAAGAAAATCTACAAATTAGAAACGTAATCAGAGGGAAGAAGCGTAACATATCTACCAAGGTCCCATTAATGAAGCTTCCACTTGATCCTCCATGCCTGATCAGGATTCACGGCAAAAACTTCCATAAGAAAGACAACTTACGTGTAATTCCTTCTGTGCCATCATTCATTCAACGACAATTCTTTGGCCATTCTTCATAGCAACCAGCTAAATTTTGATGAGAAAAACATCACACCTAATCATTTCCGATAGTACCAAAAGAGCTGCTACTCCACACAACATCATGATATATAAGCCAGAGTTAGAACAATTGAAAAATGATAGCACTGGGAAGAAACTGAAAGAATCTAGATGTACCTCATGATAAGTTAAAACAAACAGGGACTGCTGTCAAGAATTTAATCATCCTTGTTTGCGGGCATTCTGCTACCATACAAGAGCGTATAACTAATTATTGTAAATGTACATGGAAGAGAACATAGATGTGTCCGTGAATTGGGTTTTGCCGAAAATACTATTCAATGTGCAGAAAAATTGAACAGTAGATGTTGTAGTTGTTCCTTCATTGTCCTCACGTTCCTTCTGGCAAAGACGATCAAGTGTTTGCGTATCCATGAAACCAAAAGTCAAAACCTAGTCCCTTCAGCATTAGCAGAAACAAGGAGCTCTGATGACAGATGTATACCAAGTTGCATTGCCTCCAACAGAAGGCATGGCCCAGCTTCAGTGAGACGTTATCGAGACATCTCCCTCCTCTTGTGTTGCAATTCCTTCCTCCTGAGAGGACTTCGACTCAAGGTTTTCCTCACTTGCTAGAGAAAATGAACTGGAGCTATTGGTCATAGCAACTTGTTTTTGTGATTCGTCATTTGCCTCTACTGCTCTTGTAACATGATGTTCCCTGACAGTTTCAGTAGCTTGCTGGAGATGACTTTGAGAATTGGACAGCTGAAGCGGCGCAGCAGTCCCACTGAGCCCCTTGGAAAGACAAACATACTTGAATACCAGTTGTTTGTAATTATTTAATAGATCTTCTACATCACCAATTGTCAGATCACCAGCATCAGCAAACAAATATGGGTACTCCCGAAAAACTAAGCTTGCTGTATCCTCCTTCAAAAGCATCGCAGCTCCTCTATTCTCAATATGTGACAGGGATGGAACCTTTGCTATGGATGGCTCAGCGTTCACATGTTGTGCGTCCTTACTATGGGATCTTGCTTCAGAAGATTTGGATTGAATAGGCAACTCATTTTCCTTCTTTGGATTCAAGGCTTGATGTTTGGATTCCACTACTTCCGCTTTAAGATTGTTTCCAGCATTTTGATCACTTTGATTAGAGAGCCCTTCCCAGTCAGTTGAAAGCCCAGACAGAAGAGCTCGAGCAGATTCCATGTTCTTTTGAAATTCAGTTTCATCCATTGAAAGGGAATTTGCATCAATGTTTGAAATAAAAGATTCTGCAGAGAGCATATTTGTGAAAAAGTAGGCTGCTTCTGAAACTAACCGGGATTGACACCTATACCGTTGTATATACAACAAGTTAGAGTGCAATTGAGGAGGATTTGCCTGCACAATTACAGTTGAGCACAATAATTTTCTGAGATATAGATCACATTTTAAACAGGAATTGATGATTGTTGACCTTACCTTTAAGGTGACATATATTAGGACAGGAAGAAATTCATCAGCTCCTGGGGGATTCTCATTTGAAGCAATTGACGCATTGAGAAGTAAGTTATTAATGACCTTGCAACAATTGAGAATGCATACAAGTTTGTCTCTTGGTGCTTTGTACATATTGATCTTTTGTAGTTCTTTCTGAGCAAGCTGTAATTACATACAGAAAGGTCCAGAATATGACCATGTTAGAGATTGGAGGATTGAATGCAACTTACATAACGGTCCTTCAACATAAACACTTTCAGTTACCTACTGCACTTAATTGATCAGTACATCACAGACACATGATACTACTCATTTTATGATTACAAGAAAAGCTCTTTTTCCCTTGAGATTTTGAAAAAGATAAATAATTCCATTACAATCTGAAGATTCTCATCTTATTCAGGCCTATCTTTTCATAATCTTCGTCATGAAAATTACAATAAATAGGATAATATAATTCCAATGTATACACTGCAGAGTTTAAATATTTATTTATTCTAACATAAGGTTCAATCAACAGACTGATGACAAACCCACTATACAATGTGAAGACAAACAGCCAGTGCCACAAATTGATCAATTTAAATAGGAAGGATGGCAACACTATACAATGTGAACTGGCAGAAATATGTCAATGATGAGTGCAACTCAAGAAGCAGCAGAAAGCACAATTTTTTATGTTAAAAATAACAGCACACGCAAAGGCATTCTGATTTCTTAGAATAGATTAAGAGCATAAAATTCAACAAAGCAATCCAAGGGGGAAAGGAACTTAAAAAGTGAATGTCTGAAATTTTAACTTACCAACCATGAGGTTTCATTTTGAAAGGCTGGTTTAATGTCCAAGTTTTCTGGTCGAATAAATTGTTGAATCAAGGACATCTTCTCAGAAAGTTGCTCATCAACTGCAACATCGTCTGGAAGTGAAGCAAATACACGTGTAAATAACTTTGTCATCACATACTTCTCGAGTCCCTGCGGTTACATGAAAGCCATATATAAAAGACATAAATAAACAAAATTGCCAATTATAATTTACCAGCATCAAAACCTATATAGAATAAGAGTCCATTCAAAAAATGTTAATAATCATGAAAAAAAATTCAGCCCTTGCACAAACCATTTGCTTTATGAACAGCTTACTCCTTCAACTGCAACATTTGGCAATCATGCACATTCTTAGGATACTAACATAAAGCCATCGGATGATCCATGCTGTTGAACTGAGAGAAGCTCATATAACACATGAGTGAAAAAATAATTCGGAGTCTGAAATATCCCATGCTAGCTAAACAAACCAAGTCCTTCACTTTCAAATGACACAACAATGGTTATCACTTGTGAAAATTTCACTTCATCTTGTAGCTTCACACAAATGGGAGACCTACGGTTAATTACACCTCTTACCAAACAATCTCTCTTAGGAAGTGAGGCATCGTCTGTCCATAAATTATGCTATCAACTTAAAGGAGAAAAGATGCAAAGGAAACAAGGAAATTCTATAATGAAGGTTATATAATGCACTTCTTTCACGAAATTTAGTAACATCCATATAATCAAGGTGCAAGGGAAACAAAAGAAAATTCTATAATGAAGGTTATATAATGCACTTCTTTCACGAATTTTAGTAACATCCATATAACCACCCTTTCAGTAGCTGATATTGAAAAGATCTTCTTATAGGATGGTGCATGTATCACAATCCCAAAAAAATTGCAAGTAAAAACAATTCGTGAGTTCTAAACAGTCAATTGAAACAACATGTGCAATTAACGCATACAAGGTTAAACGAAAAAGAAAAGAATTGGCGGCAAAGCGACATACTTCACCGGCACTCTCCAACTCTTCATCGGAGCAACCAGCCCAAAGTGGATGAGCTCTAAAAGCTGCTTCCATGTTGGCAAGGAACTGCTGCACCAAAGCACTGTCCCTCTCAGGATCAGGAGCATTGTTTGAAAATGAAACAATGAAACTGACAGCAGAGAAAACAAAACAAGCCACTCAATTAACGTCTAGACTAAATATTTCATGAATAAATGCAATCAAACAGCTAAAATTCAAGAATTCGATCTTTTCATAACTAAACAAAATTTTTTTTATTAAAAAATCGACATATGAATAAGAGAAGAAAACCTCTTGATTGACTTAACAAAATCTGCAGCGGACGGTTGACGCATGCGTTCTAGGAAGTCGTGCAAACCGAGGAAGACGTCGGTGGCGTTCTCCATTTTCTCCACCGCCGTCTAATTTGTCTTCTCTTTCTTGCTTGAATAAATAAACACGGTAGATTAAGGTTTGATTGCAAATCGAGTCTAGTCTCCATAGACGAAGAAGAGTTAAGCGTTCGATAATGGGTTTTAAGTGAAAGGCAAGCCCATTGGGCTTCGTGGACTGGCCCAGATGAGCTATGAATTGGGCGTAAACGAGAGATAATTTGAAAAAAAGGGAATTTTGAAAATTTTGAAAATTACATTATTTAAGAAAGTCTTCAAATATTACAAAACATAAAATAAAAGATATTATCTTTATAATTATCTCTCAAAAAAATAATAAACTTTTAAAAATTATTTATAAAATTAATAATTTTTCAAATATATCTATAAAAATAATAATTTTACTTCATCTTTATTATACATATAAATACATAATGTTAAAGTAAATATACTATTCATATTTATTCCATTTTAAATGATTTTACATGCATGTTTTAATCATAAAAATAATTCAAATTGACTATTTATTAGAAATATATATTAATATATATGATATAATATACTAGCTTGTCAACTTTTATTTACATTAATGATCATTATAATTTTTATATATGCATCATATGATAGTATTTACAATTTGGCCATCATTAATATTAATTTGCATTAAAATTAAAGCATATATATATATATATATATGTATTAATGAAAATAAATTAATGATAATATAAATAAAGTTAGGTATTAAAATAAAATAAGAAAAAAGTAATAAAAAATAATAAAAATTTATCTTGTTATAATAAAGGTTCAAATAAAATAATATTTCCAGAAATTTCTTCCCGAGTGAGCGGCCATCAGCCAGAAGGAAGAAAGCTTCTTCTCTGAACCTAAGTCGTCATCTCCTTCAATCCTCATTCGGATCTTGCAAATAAGAAGAACAAGTAGCAGTAGAAGAAGTAGAAGAAGAAGAAGATTGTTTCTGTAAAAGGGTGCATCTATTTCAATGGCAGTTTCATTCTCAAACCGTTCTCTATTAGCTCCTCCCCGTTTCCCTGCAAAAACCCTAGACCCTCTCCTCATACCTACTGCTACTTCCATTACTGTACTGCACCCTCGCCAATTCCATCGTAATAAACCTCGATTTTCCGTTTCTTCGCCAATCATTAATACCCATCTCATCAAAAGGCCTTCTTTCTTGGCTTATCTCGCCGCTCCCGACTCCTCACCTATAGTATGTCTTGTCCCCCCCTTTTCTCTCTTTATCGTTATTTCTTACAGACGTACTGTACCGAATTGCTGTATGCTGTAGTAATAATTATATATATATATATATTTGTTAATTTAGATGTTAATTACTGATGGGATTTCGATGTTCTGCTCGATGATATTTTGAAACTATTAAAATTTAAGATATTTTACTAGCCATTGTAGATGTAGGTTCAAGTGCAGTTGCAATTTATGATATGATTTTGTCTCCTTTTCCGATTGTTTGGTATTATTTTGTGTAAAAATTGTTCATTTACTTGAAATGATAGTTGTTAATTGAATTGGTTCGTCTAAATCAATAATAGCAAAGAGGAAAATCATCATATTTAATATGATTGGGGTTTGTTTTGTTAAAATTGTTCTTATACAGACTAGTAACGAAGAGAAGAATCAATGGAATGATGTTCAAGCTTCACAAATGGAAGGAGATGGTAGAAATCTACCCAGTTTGATAGAGCTTATTAGTATTTATAAACAGGCAATTCTTCTTGGAGATAAGAGGACTGTATCAGATATTGAGTCAAGGATCAGGATTATAGAAAATAAAAATCATGAATTGGGGCAGAAAGTTTCAGAATTGTCCTCGGAGATAACATCTGGCAAGGAGAAATATGTCCGCCTGCAAGCAGATTTTGATAATTATAGAAAAAGGTCAGAGAAGGAAAAGCTTTCCATCAGGGTTGATGCTCAGGGAGAAGTCATTGAGAGCCTTTTGCCCATGGTGGACAGCTTTGAAAGAGCTAAACAACAAATAAAACCAGAAACAGAGATGGAGAAGAAGATTGATACTAGTTACCAAGGTATATACAAGCAATTTGTGGAGATCATGAGGAGCTTGCAGGTGGCTGTAGTTGCAACAATTGGGATGCCTTTTGACCCATCGGTATGTAAAACTCGAACTCTTGCTTTTGTTTCATTTGTGTCGTTACTTGCTCATGGTGATGAAAGTAGATAGGCTAAGGTTGATTACGTTTCTGGCGTCACAAATGTGATGCAATGATTCACAATTTTCCTAGGATGTTGATTTGAGAATTGAAATATTACACGAAATGGAATGTGCTACGAGTAGCTTGCAGATGGATGGTTCATCTTTGTGAACACTCATTTCATTGATTTAGTGTCTTCTCACAGAACCATTTGATAATACTTGATGATGTCTTTGGTTGCAGTTACATGAAGCCATTGCGCGGGAAGAATCACAAGAATACAAAGAAGGCATTATAATTCAAGAATTCCGCCGTGGATTTCTTCTCGGAGGTCGGCTTCTAAGACCAGCAATGGTCAAAGTTTCTGCCGGTCCTGGTCAGAAGAAGACCGCTGTTGCTGCTGAGCAACCTGCAACAGCAGCCGGAATGGAGGATAGATAGTACCGCTGCAAAGCACTCTCCCTACAAATGAAGGTTGACAAAATGTGAAGCCATTGATGTTGAATTAGTTGATTTCTTTTACAAATGGGGAGGATGAAAATGTATCTTTCCCGTGGGTGGTGAGGCTATAGAATCCAGTTCGCATGTCTTGGAAACAGAGACCCTTACAGCAGACATTCTGTTCTGCGGAGATGGCAGTTTCCGAGTTTGATACACTGATACAAAATGCAATCAACTGGCCCACCCACGTAGCTTACAAAGTTGAGAATTCCCAACTAACAAATTCACCGACTGAAGCTAAATGGCTTAAAAATTTTGTAATCGAATAGTGCGAGTGATCTCCAGATTGCCTCATCATTTACTGGTGCATCTGGAGGCATCTTTAACCTCTTGAAAAATCAAAAGCTAAATCAAATTTTTGAAGCAATTTTATATTATCCAACCATGTAATTTTTTACAAAATTTTTAATAATAATAATTTCTAAATATTTATTTAACCTAAAATATACAATTTTTTTTTTTAAAAAGAAACGCGAGTACGAAATGCATTCTCGGTAACGAACTTAACGCTTCGCGCTACCGCCTATATCCGGTCACCCTGGAGAAAACGCTGCTCTCCATCTGGTAATATTCAGAATCTTTTCGTTTCAGTCCTAACTTCCCTAATTTTTTCTAATTAGGGTTAGGGTTTGGGTAGAGAGTCAAGTATTTTCATGGAATCTTCTTCTTCTTCTGGTAGAGTTCGATATTTCCGTTGTAGTTTTTTCAAACGTTGTTGTCGCTGTTTCTGCTGTTGCTATACATTTCCTTGAGTTATAATTTTTTTTGTTAAAATTTCGGAAGCTTTTGTTTTTATTTTAGTTTTTAAGGGGTTGGTTAGTTGTTTCTGTTAACCTAGTATATTTTTAGGTTTCTATCGATCACCTCACCATCATCGGATCCGTTTCTTACCAAATTGAATTTCGACCTAATTGAGAAAATGATAACCGCGATGACGCCGATGAAGTCGATGATTATGATGATTTCACAGGAGAAGAGAAGATTTTAGCATTTTCGGATATCCAGTGGATCTAAAGTGGCAGAGAGGAGAGACCAGTCAATCATCGTCATCATCATCTCGTCCTTAAATGTTACCGCCATAGAACCACCCACGCGGCTTGAGTCCCGCTTAGCCATGGTTTAAGCTTGGGAGACCAATCACTTTCTTCGGTGGAGCTGGATATCACTGAAATTATGGAGAAGGCGAAGAAAGGACAAGCTAAATGAATCAATCTTGTAGCTCCCAAGCTTGGAAGAACCAACCACTTTCTTTTGTATACCATGCAATTATGTGAGCTCTTAATAACCACCTGACTGATAAATAATCTGTGGGTTTGCGTGGAGCTAGGTATTGCACGCATGATTATGTAGTACTTGGACATTTCTACCTTTTGGGCTTGAATCTGATAAATGGGGTGTCAATGTCTAGTAGTGTTCATGCACCTCGGTGAATATTTCTGTTTATAGGATTATCAGTTTGGACTTGATATACTGCTTGTTTGAGTAGTGGTATTGCTCTGTTGGATGTAAAATAAGGTTGCTGCTTCATGGACTATCATTGAGAGTCTGCCTCATAAGGTGAATTCTCAAACTGGGTGTATTAGTTACCATAAGATGAAGGAGAAAGCTATGGAGGTTTTACCTCACATACTTATTTTGGTGGAAGTTCATACAGAAAGCATGTTACTACCCAGGTTTAATCTCGTTGCTAATAAGATTAAAGCAGTTCTGATATCTGGCACTGTTCATATAGTGATCATGGAACGCGTTGTAATTATTCTACTTTGATTATGCTGTAATTTAGAGCTTTCAATTCGGGTTATATAAGTTTTATTTTGTAATTATATTACAAGATGACAATTGTTCTTTTATGATTCTAGTATTCTGTGATCGTTGCAGTTATTAGCAGACCGAATTTCATTTACATCCTGATTGTTGCATTCTACTTAGTTGGTAGATGTTCATAAACTATGGCTTCGGTGAGCAATTGATTTATATGTTTACATTTTATACATAAATGCATTAACCCTCTCATAGCCTCCCAATTAATCAACTTTTAAATTTCATTTGCATGCCATAAGTTTAAACAGCAGTTGCATTGATAGTAAAAGCGGGGTCTTCCGTCCATAATGTAGTGATCTTTTTTTCAAATTATTATTTTTAAACTTCACAACTCATGAACAAATGCGTATTTTTCCTATTATCAAATATCAATCAACTCTAGTAAAACAGAATCATCTTATCACCATTTTGAGTGTTTTATCCAAATGACATTAGAACTAGTTGTAGTCTTCTAGTCATGTTTATTGTTGTCTTTAGAGAAACTTGCTTGTAATTTGACATAGATGTATAGGTGATAGTAACAACCATCTATATTTTGAAGAAATGATGGATTACCGTTCATCCATCATTACAAGGTGGTGGTCCTTGCAATGATCACACTGCTGCCCTTGGTGTAACCTTAAAACTGGTAGCTACTACCAAGCAGATATGCATCAGGCGAGGAGAAGGGCTCAGGCTCTGCATCTGCGTTTGTTGAGAAGTAAATGCAGATTGGCGACTGAAGTGGCTACCATTTGTTCCTCTGGAATCTGACTACTCAGGGCTTGGCAGGTACCATGTACAAATATACGTACGATTATTATTAGCGAGTAAGCACATGATTACTTACCGGCACAATATTTACAAATTGCAACAAAACCTTGCCTTGCAATAGATGGTTGGTTCTGCGAGTAAAGATCAATAGTGGTTGACCAAGGTTTGAAACACTTAGTTATGGCTTTAGCTTCCAGTTGTATGAAACTTATGTTCATTTTTTCACATGCAATATATCTTATGAATCAGAAAATGTAGGTGAATCTTCTGTATCTTCCTTTATTTTTTCAATTTGAATTGTCTTTTTCCTGATTCGTAATATATGTATTTGTTTCTCCTTCATTATGGTCATGATGCAAATTCAAGGATAGTTTGCCGAAACTTGAGGTATGCTATGACTTCTCATTGTTTGTTTTCACTGCCTAGTTATGACTGTTGGATACCTGCTGTCTATTAAATTCCCTTCATGTGAGCAATGAACAATGAACTTATCGTAATTTGCATTGCAACTCTATTACTCTCAAATTACTCACTAATGCAGCGAAAAAAGTAAAGGTGAAAAGGATGTGAGAGGTTGGAAAGGTGTCATATCTTTCTTTTAGCATTGTTATTTCAAATCATTTTCAAGTATGGAAGAACATGATTGCTTGTGATCATTAAAGTCTTCGTCCTGTGGATTCAAAGGGCAATCATAATTACAATAAGCTGTTTTCCACAGCTTTGCAGCCAAAGAAAAATAAAATTTCTGCCTCTTGGCAGCTACCTAGCCAGCAAGCTTTTTTAGTTCATCACTAAGATTTTATTTTATTTGTTCTGTTGAAGCTTTAATTATCTGAGAGTTTGTCGTCATGTTTGCTCTCATTTTCATCATTATTATATATACTTTTGCTTACCACTCATTTTTCATTTTGAGCCCTTGCAGGGAGGCAAGGCATGATCATGAATTTCCGGCAGCAATTGACCCAAATACCATCAAAGATATAATAGTGACCCCTCTTTTCTTCCTTAATTTCTGCAATTTTCTTTATATATTTATATTCGGGTACATTTTTCCCTCATGTACCCCAAAAAGGGGATTACAAATTGGCAAAATAATAGTATATAATAATCAAGGGAAGAGACATGTCAGGAATAGAGAAGACGACTTTCATTATCAACTCCATTTTCCTTCCAAAAAGCAAACCGAATTAATAATAATCAGACATTCTTTCTTTCTTCTGCTTCTCGTAGCAAAGCCAAGTAGGCTGGCTGACCGACTGATTGACTGCTTTTGAAATTAGTGCTAGAACCATAAGTCTTTCATACAGTCTTGCCATCGTACCCTGAAGCCACCCTTCTTCATCATTCCTCTAGTGCTAGAATGAATGATTATCATCCAGATTTACTTGTATTTTTGTTGAGTTGAATGGCCCGTAGAAAATGGTGAACATAGACAAGCAGAAAAGGAAAGAAAAAAAAAAAGCAGAAGCTTCTATTCCTTTTGTCCATTAAATTAATAAATGAAACCAACAAGTTACTGTTCTGAGATTTGTCCATTAGAATAATCTAATTCTTCTGAAAGAGAAAAACATTCTCCAACCCAGAAAAGCATCCTTCAGGGTTTTCACAGAAAAGCTTTTATATTTAGCAACCTGCGATGAACAGAAACCATCAAAGTGAACCCACAAAAAAGAACAAAAGAAGTAACAAGAAAAAAAGAGCAAACAGTATTGCTCTCCGATCTCTTTCATTTTTACCGTTGTATGTTCATGTCTCATTGCCTTTCTTTCTTTTTCTTTTCCCCGTTTAATCTTTTATCTATGACTGCAGAAATCCAAAAGCTTCTTTCTTCCTTCAACAATCTCATCAAAGAAATCGTCAAGTTGGGCAACGATATTTTCAGCTCCAGATCTCAATACCCCAAAATTCCCTCTCAAACTCTCTACTCTGTCTCTTATTTCCACCTCTGTTTCCCATTCCCCAACTTGCCCGCACCTGCTTTCTAGCTCTCCTCTTAGCTCCTCCATTGCCATCTTTGTTCTTCTAAATTCATATAACAGAACCCCCTTCCTTCCATTTATCTTGTTTATTTCTTCTGCTACCCTTTGCTGCAATCTTGCTGTTGAGATCATGAAAGCTGATCCGAAAAATAAACACCCTTCGTACCCACTTCTTAGAAAGCTTGATTCTGGCCAGCAGTACACTAACCCATATAACAGGATCATTAGAAGTAAAGAACTGACGTTTCTCATTGCGTAAAGAACCCCTCTGAATCCATTGAAGCCATTGAATTTTGACTCGATCAACACCTTCTCATCAAACCTTAACGATAATGGTTGGATTCTTGTTTCTATTAAAGCTCTATTCTCTTCTTCCAATCCTAAAGCTTCTCTTCTACATCCTGATATTGCTCTTATTACCTGTTTCAGGAAATTCAAAAGTTTCCAAACTCATTGTCAGTTGCAGAATCTTGGAAATTTGATTTTTTTTTCCTTCTAATTCAAGAAAAGAAAAGGAGGAGTCAAGAATCAAGAAAATGATCAGAAGAACCTGTCTTGATAATTGAGAAGTAAGACGGCGATGATTGTCGAGAGAAGAAGTGATGTTAAGTCCAGAAGAGTAGTAATTTTCCATGGCAGAAATTCCTGATTTAAGAACATGACAAGCTTCCCAAAGCTTCGAACTTTCATCCATATATTCATCAAGCCACTTGTCACCAACAGGTAAATGAAGTTTTTGGACGAGAACAATCAACTGGGTGTGGGAAGATCTTAATAAAGAAAGAACCTTTTGAAGGAATTGGATTGACATAAAATTGGTAGAGAGATAAACACGTTCAAGATCATCAATCCCTTTAGTTAAAAAAGAGTAAAACCCATTAACGGAGTTTGTGGAAGAAGGATCCATTCAGAGTGCCAACAGCAAAATACAAACACTAATGACTAACAGCAAGAATAAAGAAGAGAAAGTGGAGGAGAGAAAAGGGTTATGAAGACAAGAGATATTTAAAAAGAAAAGAAAAAGAAAGGGAAGAATGAGAGAATAAGTTAGAAGGAAGGAACTGAGGTTTCTAAGGTTGAAAAGGATTGTTTGGGGGGCAATGATGGGTGTTTCCTATAGAGGGGGAAGGATGATTGGTAACATGCCATTTTCATCGTTTGAAGGCAGAAACAAAGAGAGCAAAACATATTTTTTATAATAATTAAATTATTTTTTAAAAAATAAGTTTAAATTATTTAGTTAATTATTCATAATCTTGAAAATGATTTATTTGAAATTTGATTCGTTCATTTAACAAACTTCCTTTAATAAATAAATTTATAATTACATAAATATATAAAATATTTTTAAAATTGGAATCTTTTAATTAATAAAAAAAGACACATAAAAAGAAAGAGAGGGAATACCATTTGGAATCTGTGGGTTTAGTTTTTATTTTTTATTTTTTATTTTTCTGTTGTTTTATTGATTATTTCAAAGTGAGTGGAATTGGAATGATGAGGTTCTTTGTATATACGTGTGTTTTTTTATTTTATTATTATGAATAATATTTAAAATTTTATTTAAATTTTATAAATAATATAATTCAGATAATATATTTATTTTTTTATAATTCTATCGTAACATATTAAAAAGAGCAAGGATAAAGAAAATACAAATTTCAATTTTTGTATAAATTAATTTTATTTAAGTTTATATAAAAATAATTATTACTTAAATGAATTTTATTTAAATTTAAATATAATTACTCATTTTTATCCATTAAAATACTATAACTAATTTTTATCTAATTTTATATAAAATAATAATAATTCAAAAATTAATTTTTAACAAATTTTATATAAAATTAAATAATTTTAATTTTAATTTTAAAAATTTAATTTTTATCTAATTTTATATAAAATAGTTATAGTTTTAATTTTAAAAATAATTTTTATTTAGTGAAAAATGAGATATAAAAATATGATTCTATCATTACCTCAGTAAATTTAATAGTTTTAATTTATTATATAATATTAAAAAATTAATTTGTATTCAAAAATTTTATTCAAAATCAAATATAATTACTAATTATTTTTATTATCTTATAGTTTATAGTTTAGTTTGTTAAAATTAATTTTAACTATTTAATTAAATTAATTTTTATTTAAAAGAATTAAATTTAAATTTTAAATATAAATAATTATTTTAATTTTTACATAACTAAAATAAATATAAAAAAATAATATTAATAAATAGTATTTTTTATATTTATCTACTTAAAATAAATAATCAACTTAAAATTTTAAAATAATAATAAATAAAAGTGATAATCATTTTGATGTAAATTAAATATAATAATATAATTTTAAAAAGATAAAAATTATTAGTATATATATATATAATAACAAAATTTTATCAAGAATTAAAAAATATTTTAAAAATAATATAAATAAAAGATTAAATAATTTACTTCAATAAGTATAAATTACTCAAACAAATTCATCATTTTTACATGATGAGGGACGAATTAGATGATTCATGCAACGGAAACCATACTTAATCCATGCCATCCATTTAGCAGAGCTTAGAGGCCCATCAACGGTGGATCATAAAGCAAGCATTGATTTATTAATTAATTTACATTTGACCAGATAATGATTAATTGGTGCAAGTTAGCAATCAATTGCATATAATGTATTAAATTAAATTAAAATCCTTCTTATAAAGTACTTTATATTATATAATCCCCTTTTACTTTATTGCATAATTGTCTATTCTTTTAGGGCTACGGACCACTCATCTAATCTTTTTTTTTTTTAATTTTCCTATATATATATATATACATATAACAATTTTTAAAAAATCTGTTCAAAATGATAAAACTATTTTAAAATATTAATTTTTTAAAAAATTATTAAAATATTGATTTAGTTTAAGTTTATTTAGCTGATGAAAAAATTCACTTTAGGTTTATTTAAAAGTTTGTTATTTTTACAATAAAATTTATTATTTTAAAAAATCATTTAAAATCATTTTGTTTGTATGTATATATGAGTTAATAATAATAATAATATTATTATATAATATAAATAATATAAAAAGAATATTATTCATGGATTTTTGGGAATGAGATACTTTAAAAGATATAATAGAAGATGTTGGTATTGTAATATGATTTTTTTGTTAAAAGCTGAGAAAATAAAATAATAATTATATTAATGGATTAATAATAATTTGATCTAATTATTATTAAATATTTTATATTATCTATTTTATTAATTAATTATATTTTTATTTGATTAATTTTTTAATTAATATAATTTGATTTTAAAATTAAATTAATGTTATTTTTATCAAGATTTTATTAATATATTCTGAAATTTATTTCTAATTTATTATCTTCAGCATGGTTCAGCGTAAACCCTTTTATCATCACTATCCGAACATGTGACACCTCCTCCTCCTCTTCTTCTTTTTCACCACCTTTCTTCATTATCATCCATCACATTTCTTATTATTTTTTCCTTTTTTATTATGTATCTATATAAATTTTTTAATAGACATATACATTTATTAATATATATTATATGATAGACATTATATATACATATACATATATCTAATATATATATGATATGATAAATATTTTATATAATTTTGATAATCAAAACTTCTTGAATTCATTGAATCATTTTGTTAATATTTTTTTTCAAAAAAAATAATACAAAGGATAATCTTGTGATTAATTATCCAATCCCATCATTAAATAGTATCAATATATTTCATTATCATACAATATATATATATATATATATATATATATTGGTGAAATAGACCAAAAAAATAAATGGAAGGGACCCTTTCATTTATGTTGTTGAAGAGTGACAAAAGTCTCTTTCATTTTGTTTCCTAAGTCTTGTCCATGGAAATTGAGGTTTTTCCAATATTTATTTCTATTTTCACTTGTCGGCATCAATTTGATCTCAATATTTCATCTCAATTCTTTCTCAATCATACATACGTGTATGCATATATATATATATTTTTATAAAATTTTATTTTATTTTTGATATTATAAATATATTAAATTACTCATACATATTAAATTATTCATTAATTTTATCTAACAGTTAGGTTTGAATCATTTTTTAATAACCTCTATAATAAAAAAAGTATAGATTTCAACACATAAAAGTTCTAATTATTAAATGTATGTAAATTTATGTATGTTGATGCTCATTTCTAAAATGTACATAATAATAATAATAATAATAATAATTAATTAATTATAAGAATTAAAAGATTTCAACTCTTCAACTTAATTAAATTTTATGAAATGCACATAATAATCAATAATAATAAAATTTGAGAAAAAATCAATGCAAGTTAAAAATGTTAAAGGTGGGAAGAAAAGTAGTTGGTAAAATAGGAATAAGGAGCATGGAGTGGAGATACATGTCTTCTTGGTTGGGCCATCTTTGGCACAAATATGGACTCCTTCTCTTCCATTTATAGTGCAAACTTACACCATTTATTACATTCATTATCCTCTCCAACATTCTACTATTCCCATCTCATTTTATTCTATTTTATTTGTATAATTAAATATTTTACAAATATATATTTATAAAATATTGTAATCTAAATATTTCATTTTTATAAGATTTTATATTTATATATGTTATATTTTTGATAAAATATAATATAATATATTTTTTTTTGGTTAAGAAAAGAACAGAAAGCCATTGGCAAGATGACATCCCTTTCAATATCCCATCATAAATGTGTTTTACCCTGAAAAAGAAACTAAATCCTTGAATTGGGGAATGTTTCATTTTCTTTACATCGTCTACATGTTTCTCATACGCGTGTGAGATTTTTTATCCATCCAAAATCTTATTTTATCATCAAATAGTTGATTTTTATTGTTCTTATTCAATTATCACTGAAAAAATCATATTATCTGTTGAAAAATGCTCATATTTTAATTAATGATATACTTTTATATACATATAATGAGAAAATAATGTACACAATAAGAGATTATTGTTTGATTATTCATTTTCTTAAAACGATGGAAAGAGAAATTATATATAAATAATAATAATAATATGATATGATATGTTTAACATAATAATTAAAAGTGTAATCAATCAATATGAAATTCAACATGAACAATGTATAACTAAATTTTAAAAAATGATTAATTAACAATTTAAATGATTCGAATGAAAAATCAAAAGTTGAGGGGGTTTATTTGCTTTTGGTTTAATGATTAGAGAATGGATTCCTATACTTAGAGGTTCCTTCATTCCATATCCAAAACCAAATAAATCATTTTATGTGTAAATTTACATTAATTTATAAATACCCTTTTATATAATAAGTTTAATTAACTTCAAAATTATTCACTAAAATAATATAAAAATAAATCAAACTATGAATTATGATTGAAAATAAAATAATGCACAAAATGCTTACATGAGCTAAAAGGGAACCAACCCCTTTGCCTTTGTGCTCATGGAAGACATGCCACATGTTGCAAAACTAGTTGTTATAATCTTTAATTGAGCAATTTTGACAGGTGACATGTTCCCCATCTTCATCGTTCACTTCAATTTTTGTGTTAAAAAAAAAGAATTAATTAATATGATTGTGATGATTAATATGTCAATAATTAAAGTAATTAAAGTAAATTTATATCAAATATTCAAGAAATTGTAATATTTATGTAAAAATTGTTCAATATTTCACAAATTTTTGAAAAAACCCCTTAAAATTTTATATATTTTATGTGAATGATGCCACTAAAATAATTAAAATGACTCCATAACTTCTTAAAAATGAACCTTTTTATCATTAATTTTTGTAAGCATGCGCTAAAAAATGATTGTAAAATAATGCATTTAAGAGCTTGTATTACTTATTTAATTATAAAACAAGTTCTTCCAAGAATGGAGTGAAAAGACAAGATTGAAATGAATCTTTAATATTATCTGATTAAAATCATTTAAGTTTTTCTTTCTTTTTTTTTTTTAGCCAGTCTCTATCAGTGGGTCATGTGTGACCCATTGATTGTATGTTAAGGTGTGGTTGTTGACTTTGACCAATTAATGCTTCAACCATGCAAACTTTACTTCAGCTTAAAGGCAGAGACCCACCAACACCAACTTCAAGCTCTGTTACAAGACTCTTCGGAAGTGATTATATATATATATATTAAATCAATTAATATAAAATAAATAATAAATATTAATTTTTAATTTAAGTAAAATTATATTAGTTAATTCAATTTATATATAAAAATGTAGAATCAAATTTTAATAAATATATCTTCTACTATAATTTAGTTGATTGGTCTCTTTTTGAGCTATTATTATTATTATTATATATATCATGTCAGAATTGTTGGTTAATTTTACCAAATATTGATGTTGAGATGGTTGGTATTTGTCAATAACAACTAGGTAGTTGTTTAATCACCAGAAAACTAACATATTCAAGATATATATATCTTGTCATTAAGAAAAATTCAATCATCTTAATCACAAATTTGATATATCTATTAGATTTATATTATCATTTTTTGAAAAAATTAAATTTTATGAAAATTTAAAATTATCCTTTTCGTATATTAGATGAGATTTCGTTTTCTAGGTTATCAATAAATTTTGGTTGAAAACTGGGGCTAGTTTTTAGTTAGTTAATTAATTTTACAGGTAGAGGGTGGTGAAGAGGGCAGGGAGGTTCAAAGGAATTTTCTCAAGTAATAAGCTGATAAAAATAGAGGTTTAGAGTTTTAAGATGGAAAGTAAAACGATGTATATCAAAAGAATCAAGATGATTATAACATACTAAAAATATGAAAATATTAGTTAATACCAAGTTAAATGCATCAGTGTAGGACAAATAGGGCCACATTATTGAATGCTTTTATAAAGCAAGGTGTAAAAGAAGTCTAATGTTGTGATCAAAATCCTAGATCAAACATAAAGAGCATTTGCGGCGCTATTGAAAAGGGGAGGCCTAATTTACAGAAATATATATATATATATAAAGCAAAATTGAAGAAAAAGGTAAGGGATAACCTAGTTGGACAGGTTAGGATTTATTGAGAATCAATAGCATTAGATTTATTGTCAGCTCATAATTTATTTGTCATTAATTATGCGAATTAATTCTTGGTACCAAAAGGTGATGCCCTCACCTCAAGGGTCCCCACCGCCCGACCCGACGAGCATCGTGAGGGAGGGTAAATCATGGTATCCAGCGGCCTCCTAAACGGGGACCCAGGTCTTGGTGCCCACAAGGAGTCCACCCAGAGGGCGTTACTCCCAC
>CANYBF010130627.1:0-22030 GCA_948192965.1 Dalechampia spathulata | reverse complement strand
TATTATATTATATTATATTATATTATATTATATTATATTATATTATATTATATTATATTATATTATATTATATTATATTATATTATATTATATTATATTATATTATATTATATTATATTATATTATATTATCTTATCTTATCTTATCTTATCTTATCTTATCTTATATATATATATATATATATATATGTTATGTTGTGATTTTGGGCATATATACATGTGTATTTTGTATGTATATCGTGTATTATATATATATATTATATAAAGTATGTTAGTGGTTAGGGTATGTTAGAGTGTGTGAGTGTGTATTATAACCTATATAACCCATTTCCTTTTTAATTAAAACTCTTCCACTCTTTCCCTATCTTCCTTTCCATTCGTAACACTCATTCTTCTCCTTTCCTTCTTCTCTAACTTTTCCACTGAAATATTACCCTTATTCCTCATCTCTTTATCTTCACTAAAGCATTTAATCTTCTCCTCTATCACTCCAAGATTCAAGCAACACTTTTTTTCCTTCTTCTTCTTTTGATTTGCTGTAATACTTCTCCTTATTCCTTTGCTTGCTTTGGCCGATCTATCTTCATAAGTGCATGCATGTGAGTTTTACTTTATGATTCAAGCTGAAGAAGACTTAAATAAGTGACTTGTTGAAGATCAGTGATTGTAACAAAGTAGAAAGACTATAGGCAATTCCAACTACTTTCTTTTATAATTTTTGAGTTCTTGAATTTCCAGCAGTAGGGTGTACTGCTTGTCCAAGGAAAGAACTACTAAAAGGTGAGTTTATGAGTGATTGAGTGGATACAAATTCTTTTTATTTTTTGGTGGTTAAGAGATAAGGATATTGCTGACGAGAGGGTTGTTTTGTTAATTATTATATGGATTGATTGTAGGCTATTTATAGTGAAGTGAGTTGTGGTTTTACCGTGTATGAATTTTTATGTTTTGGGTTATTTGGCGTTTAAGGATCCAGTTGCTGTCGAGGGAATGGGTTTGTATATTATTAATATTGTGTTATGGTAAAGTTATTTTATAGATGGAAAAAGAAATTGTGGCTGCCGTGTGTATGTGTGTTAAGTGAGTTGTAATGTTTTGGACGTATGTGTGTGTTATACGAGTTGTGATGCTTTGAGTGTGCATGAATTTGTGCAATTTATTAAGATTGTAAAGGACTGTGTTACTATAGTTTGTTTCTTTTCTGCTTTATGTTGAACAAATTGTTGTTAAATGTACTTGATAGAAGTATGTGTGTATGTGTTTGAGTATGGTAGCTTGGGGCATGTTAAGGGGGCAGCACATATAGAGTATCATTTTAATGGTTTAGGAAGTAGTTTGGAGTTGTTGTAATTTGGGTATAAAGGGCTTTAATGACTGAATTTTGAATATAAGATAGATCTTTAAATAACTCTTTAAATCTATTTTGTTATGGTTTTAAAATTTGTTCTATTTTGGAAGTTAGTATGAGTCATATAATGATTAAACCTTTCTTAGATTAATTTTTGATTTCTTATAGGAGGTACAATGGAAGCTTATGGTAACTTATCATTTAAAGGCTTAATCAATTGAATTGTTAAACATGTAGTGTATTCTTAGAAGATGGTTCTATTTAAAATTTATTTATTGGACTTAAATGAATGAAAAAAGTGGATTGTACGTATGTTGAATATGATGCGTGGTTGTTGTAGGCGAACATGAATATGTAAATTGAGCATTTTTTATAAGTAATTTTATAAACATATTAAGTCTTACCTTAAAGTTTACTAAACCTATTTTATAATGATACTAAGCTTATTTAAAATTGGAATTTAAGTAGTTTATGAAAAATAAAGTTTAAAAGTTAAGAAGTTTTTGAGTCAACTTTATTATAATACTAAATTTATTTTAAGTTAATGAGATTTTTATTAATAATGTAGAAAAATAATAAATCAATTTCTAAATTATTAAAAATTAATGTATATAAGATTTTAAATTAACATATGTATTATTTATTTAAATAAATGGATTCTTATACACACCATATATCATTTGAAAACTTATTAAATCTAGTTTACAATAATATAAGAATTTCATTATTTTAATATTGTATATTTTATATTTTGGCTCATATAATATGATAGCTAATATAGCTAATAAGAATAGTGATTGCATTTTTTTTAAAGGCTAATATGGTTTTCTTAATTGATATTATATTTTAGTATATAAATTGATTCAATATATGTGAATTATTATTATACCATGGAATATATATATATATACCGTAATGTGATTTTAAAAGCGTGAGTTATAGATAGTTAATAATAGTATTCAGTCTTTTTATTTAATATGGATGTTGTATTATGATTTAGGTGGTTCCGAGGATAATCAACATGTACCACCAGGCAAATTAGACAAAGGAAAAGCAATCACAGGTTTGTGCTAGTGTTCCTCGATCATTAATTAATCTATAAAAGAACAATGTTTATAATTTAACGTAATGTCATTTAATGAGTATCCATAACATAATGTTTCACGTAATTATCATGCATAATTATAAATGCATCATCGCATTAAACATGGCATGACATATCATGGAATAAGGAAGGAGGAAAATGAGTGAAAGTGAGAAAAAGTTTGATGAAAATGTACTGGGCTATAAAAATAGATTTCCACAGGAAATCAAATGGAAAGGAAAAGAAAGTGAAATGAGTTCCTGTTTGTTGAACCATGAAAATGAAATGAAAGACCTAGTATAGAAATGTGCATAATTAAAAGAGGCAATGAAATGAAAATGGCAAAGGAAAAACAGAGGGAGAGTGCAATTCATAAATTGCATTCTCTAAGGCATATTCATCGCATTTGATAATTTCTAATGGAATAATACTGTGAAATGTTATAATTGTTATTATGCGGTGAATGGATGTAAACAGATAATGGTTATGTAATAAATCTCATAGGTCAATAATAAAAATAAATACAAGTTATAATATCTTTCGATTCGATATATATTGCAATGCTGAAAAGTTTTGCTTATATTAAATTATTACTTTTTGATGTTATATTATTTATGACTATTATTATCTAGCACCACTGAGTTTTATACTCAGCGTTTATCAATTAATGAACACAAACACTAGCAATACAAAAGAGCATGGGATTTAATAGTGTCAGTAGTAGGCCTATAAGGTAGTGATTATGATAAAGGACTTGAACTTCAAAGCAGTCTTCTATTCCTCGGTTCTCATGCAATTTACTCTTTAGGGTACTATTGGCAGTAAAACATTTATAACTTATAAATTACTATGTTTGTGTTTTTACAAAGTCAATATAACGATACCGTCACGGTTATCTATAAATAAATAAAATAATGTATGTAAGATAATAATGTTAAAAGGGTGTGGATATAATAAATGTGTGTCTAATAATATAATATCGATAAATAATGTAATGGAATGTTTATAAATGGTGGATTGTTATAAGTGTAAAAAATATTGCATTTTTAATAGATTAAGTTTTTAAATCCCTTGTAGAGTCATTATCAATTATCTATAGTAAAGAGTTGGTAATCATGCTACGGGAGTATGTTACATTGCAGAAGGCGTGACATGGTGGCTTTGGGTTTGAGGAAATAAGGCTCTTTTTCTTCAGTGCCTTGGTCTACTTAATCCGTTGGCCGACAGAATAGATGTCCTCAAAAGGTATAGAATGTATAATACTTCAACTTATCCTGGTTTAGTAGCAGCAACCCCATAATAAGCTTGTTGATCATATCTGACTCAGATGGCTTTTATTTGACCAGCGCAACCTTATCCATCCACCAGCTAAAGTAGTCAATGAAAGACTCATTAGCTTTCTATTTCACCATCTCTAGATCTAGCAGAGTGACATCAAAAAAGGATTTGAACTCGTACTACTTGTAGAAAGTAGTGTACAGAGGCTTTCACTTGGCCGTGATTGCCTTTTTGAGGCTATGATACCAGGCCAACGCTGGTCTCTCCAGTGAGATGAAGAAAAGTTAGACTATATGCTCATTTGATGAGTTTATAGTACTCATCATCATCGTGTAAGTCTTGAGATGATTCTTTGGATCCCCAACCTCGCTATACTTGGGAACATCTAAGAGCTTGAACTTAGCACGAAGCCCCTTAATAGCCCAGATGGAGAACTCATCAAAGTCAAGATCACACCCCATCCCCTTTGTCTTCATGGTAGAGTGTAGTTGTTCTATCTTCTGCTCTAATGTAGAGGTCTCACGCTTACGAACATCATGCATGAGAAGTGAGACATCATCATTTATCTCAGTATCATAGATTGACTACTTTCCCCTTATCCTTCATAAGAGCTGACGAGGTGATGAAATCTTTAAGACTGAGATCTTCTCAAATCTGCCTCTGGAGAAGAGTTTTGAAGTCGTTGGTCAATAGCTTGGCCATAGATTGATTAATAAGTTGCTGAATCACGATAAGTGAAGCATCATCAAGCACTGAGCAAAAACTGTCTGATTGAGATGCAACATTCTTTGTAGGCTATGGGTCTGACATGGTCTACACATGACAGAGAGTTAACATGAATGCATATGTATGTGTATGTGATGGCATGTGATGCACATGATGTGACATGTAGGATGTATGCATGACCTATGCTAGAAAACATCCAGTGTTATGGCTGCAATAGAAAACAATTAGTAAAAACCATGCATGAGCATGCATGTATGCGTGTTAGATAGAAAACACGAAAAGGTTAGTGAACACGTAGCACAAAGCAGCACTCTCTACCACCCTTATACCTCCATGAAGATAGGTCGGTCCAAAATCTCCTAGGTGGGATACTAGCCCGCAGTTACACTAAGAACTTGAGGTGCAATTTTCTTAGCATGTAAGGCAGGCAAAAGATGATCGTTGCCCGATCATATAAGGGATTAAGGTAAAAATCTGAGAGCATTTCGACACAGTCATATTGCTATGATAAGAGAATGCTAATGGAACAGACATGAGATACGCAACCATCATAGAATCATGATAGGATTCTGACTCTTAGCATAACAAGATGGCATGATCATATTGTTGTGATAAGAGAATGCCAATGGAATGGGCATGAGGTATGCGACCATTATAGAATCATAAAAAGATTCTGACTCTTAGCAGAGTAAGATGACATGATCATATTACTATAATAAGAGAATGCTAGTGGAATAGGCATGAGGTATGTATAAGATGCAAAAGTCAAAGTTATTTATAAGGTACATTATTGGTTTATAATTTTGTATTAAAGTTCATTTATTTTTAATATTGATTTATTTGATTTAACAATGTGTGTGATTTTTTTATTATTCACAATGGTAATTTTGGTGATTATTATTAACTAGACAAATTATATCAAGAGACTTGATGATATTCTTGGTCATTATTCATAGCTTGGGGAATTCATTGAAACTAAAGATTTAGTAATGTATGAAATTTATGTTTAAATTAGGAATTTAGTTTCTTTTTGGAAATAATGTGTTTGATGAGTTTTAAAATGAAATTATTTTGCTTAATTGTAAATGTCATTTTCATTGAGCCCAAACATGTCATTTTGCATGCCACATGTTTGCATTTCATGTACAACTTAAATTTTCAAATTAAACAAAGTGATAAAAATGAAAAAGTAATTAAAATTAACGAAAAATTTAATCTTGAAGTTAACATATGATTAATTCTGCAACAAATATCATGATTTGATTAGCAAACAAATCAATCATATCTGTGCGTTATATATATATATATATATATATATATATATATATCTCAGTAGGAGAAAGAGAATGTTTCACATTCTACCAGATTCTGAGAGGATCCTCTCTATTTCATCTACAAGTCTTTCTTTTTCATCTACCAGCTCCTCATTCCTTTTTTGAAGCTCTTCTATCTGGTTGGTTTGCTCCGAGTCTTTCCTGATTTTCATAAATAATAATCGATCAAAACTCTCATTATCTTTGTAGAAACTTTGGTAAACCAGTGCTTACTTTCAAAGCATAAGCATATATTCTATAGGTGGAACTCGTTTGATGATTCTATTTATATGACTTTATCACATGTATTTTAGAATTAGTTTCTTATCCAAATCTAGCTTAAAGTTATATCTTTTTAAGAATACAACACAACTAAGCCTTACTTTCAAGTATGAAGAATTGACAATTAATGAATGCATAAAATCGAATGAAGCAAAAATTAATAATATTATGGTTTGATGCTTACAAAGTCTAAAACTAAACTATTCTCGGTTGAGTTTGATGAAAAAATTTGGACTCATAAACTAAATCAAACCAGCAATAATTTTAGCCTACATCTTGGAAAACTTATAATACCATACAACAAGGAAGTAGGATAATGTGAATACCAACCTATTCATGAAAGATAAATTGAGCTTAAGAGAGCGGACTTCCTTCTCCAGGTTTTCACACCGCTTTAAAACAGATTGCATATCAGATGGAATTGTTGGTGTTGAGTTTCTTTCTTTTGCCTCTGCCATTCTGCACCACCATGGTATTTAGTTTAGCGTAAAGCTTTCTAGCAACCCTAAATGAACAAATTAACAAGTTTGTAAATGAATGACTAACAGATCCATTAACTTACTTTCGTGAGCGCTCCACCCTGCGTTTTTTGGTTGTGTCAACCTTATCCACTACATAAATGCATTTTTATCAAATGGATTCATCTGAAATCAACCCAACTCGACCAATCTTGAATCCACACAATTAAAATATAATGGTAAGTTCAAACTTATTACCTGAACTAGTTGATGTCACAGATCCATGACGACCTAAGTTGCCTCTCTAAGATAAATAATCCAAGTAAACAATTCAGGATTTACCTAAGTTGTTGAATCCAACTAATAGAAAATTTTGTTACATACCTTCCTGTCATCCTTCAAGTTTTCAATAATTTGTTCTCTAATATCTGCATTTTTCAAATATAAGATAATCCATAGGATTAAAAAGTTCTTTGTTTCTTGGAATCTCATAGATTTACATATAAATTGGGCATACCTC
Organism: Dalechampia spathulata; assembly: GCA_948192965.1. Lineage (NCBI taxonomy): Eukaryota > Viridiplantae > Streptophyta > Magnoliopsida > Malpighiales > Euphorbiaceae > Dalechampia > Dalechampia spathulata. The sequence goes on along the minus strand of CANYBF010130627.1, from coordinate 15,022 downwards.
TAGCTCTATGGCCATTTTGTGTGCTTTGATTATTTCTAGTTTGGTTCATAGAGGTCTTACATATGCTAGGACCATCACATGCATCAAAACTAGATGAAACTACAGGGGCAACAGCTGAAGATTCACTTTGTGATGGTTCTTTAGATATCTGAATCGAATTCCTGGGACTTATAAAACCTTCTAGTTTAGGATCAATTGGATCTTCAACCGTTTGAATAACTCCAGCACCATTAGAGGATCTTTCCTGATAACTTTGTGAAATCTCATGAACGTTATTGGCTTCTACTTGATCAAAGCTCGAATTCATTAGAATTTGTTGAGGGTGATAAATTATATTGCTACTATTTTCAATAGTTGCTTTCTTCGACTGATTATTGAGCTTTTTGCGTTCCAACGTACCCTTTAACATGCTCACAATAGAAGAAATGTTATCTCCATCTCTAATCTGTGAGGTATCAAAGGGAGATGAAGAAGAATGAGATTCATGCAATGTTCCCAATTGATTGGCAACATCATGCATTGGAGGATCACTAAGAGCATTTTGATCAACAAAATCCTGTTTAAAATGGTTGATGCTATTCCCTAAAGTTGTATGAGTATTCTGCATGGCAACATATCTTCTCCTACAAAATGAGTAGTTGCCCATTTAACCAAACCAAGTACGTAGTGTAAAAACTTTTGCAACTAAAGCTTGGATGGTAAGATTGTCATACCGTAGTTCAGAGGATCGACTTCTTGTCATGGGGTGAGAACTATGAAACCAGGCCTACATTTGAATAAAAAGCCATCAAATAATTTCAAGTTGGACAAAATATTCTAAAGCTTCAATACCAAACTAGATAAAATATACCTTAGCCAGATACAAGTTATTAGCCTGCATGTTTTTTTCAACAGCATTTCTGAGGAAAATTGAGCCAAAAGATGCATCAAAAAGATGATTCTCATTAAAAAGATGATTCTCCTTAGTAGTAGACAAATAAAATCATAGAGTTGTAGTAGCCACCTTATTGCTTGCTGGATGAAGGTGCCTTCTTCAAACATAGGATTATTCTGCGTAGATAAAATATCATTGCTTCTTTTATATTGAAGTGAACCTTCAGATTGTTGATTGTTAAAACTAGCTAGTTCAGCAGATATCCTGAAATTATAATACAAAAATTTATCTTCCTTATATACTCAAATATGCACCACAAGAAAATAATGATTTTATAATAGATAGTTATGTTACAAATATGACTTTGTAATGAATTTTTATTTGAATAAAATTTATCTTAATAATTATCATCACAAATTATTTATGACATAATATATTATTTATTACAAATTTATAATGAATTAAATTAAATTATTTATTACGAATAAGGATCAGCAAAATTAAATTACCCTAAATTAATAAAACTAAACTAAAAATTTCAAACTTAAATTTATTTAATATTTTAAATGATTTAAAACATTAATTAATTTTTAGCCTCACACAAAATTTGATTTGGATTTAAATTAGAATTGATATTTTTAATATATATCAAATAATTTCTTACTTTGAATTTTTATTGTATATATAAATAAAATAATATACTTTTTATAGCATATATATATTATGTAAATAAATTTTAATTTAATTGGTATTATATTATAACTAATACTCTTATTAATCAATTCATATCTAAGATATTATTAGGTTAATTTAATAAATAAATTAAATACATTAGATATATTTAAAATAATCAATTTAGTTATATTTCTATATTTAGAAAAATTTAAAATATGTTCATGTGATTAATTTTCTTCAACTAGAATAATTTATTGATATAAATAATAATTTTACTTTTATAAGTTTCTTTAATCTTTTAAACATTATTAACTAAAATAAAAAATATTTTAAATATGATTTTATAATTTTTTTTTATTTTGGGATATAGTATCTTATGTATGTAAATAAAATAAAAATATTAATCAAAATAAAATGATATTTTCTTTCATTAATTTTATTTTCATTATAAATTAAAATAAAATAAATTGCAAAACTATGTTATTACAATATTTATAATTTAATTTTATCAATATTTTTAAATAAAATTATAAAAACAATTTATAGTCATTCCAAATTGTATAATTAATAATTAAAATATGGAAATGAATAAACAATTATTTTATTGGTATTTATAAATTTAGCATAAATAAAGAAATTAAAATATATTTTTATTTAACTTATATTTATTTTCATTTAAAATTATTTAGTATAAAAAAATTAGATATGTATTTAAGATTTTAATATTGGTTAATATAGTTAAATTTTATTTCGATATAATAAATAGTAAATATTATATTATTAACAAATTTAAATAGTAAAAGGTATATGCATTTTTTAGAATAAACAAAATAATAAATTTATATGCAAAGCTTTATATATATTTTACTTTTATAAAAATATTTATAAAATAATAAATATATGATAATATATTATATACGTGATGTATATTTTATATATATTAAATAAAATTTATTATAATATGATAGAAATTTAAATATATTTTAAAATCATTTTTATCATAATTTTAATTAAAAATCATTTTTATAATGAATACAAATATTTTAAATTTATAATGTATTTTTATTTATTATTAATAAATTTTAAAATCCATTACAAATTTCTAAAATATTGTAAATTTCACTACAAATTTACAATAAATTGAAAAATGTATTATGACTTTAGTTAAAAGTACTACATTGTTGTCAATAGTAATATATTTGTAATAAATATTTTTTTTTATAAATTTATAATAAAAAGTTTATTATAAATTTATTATAAAAATTAGCATCACATTCTCACCATATATTTCTCACAAATTCATCATGTACATGTAACAAATATTTTTCATTATAAATATTTGTTATGAAATCCATTACAAATTTATTATAAATTTTTTATAACAAAATATATTATAAATTCATTACAATTTTATAAAGGATTAATCTCTTATAAAATTATTTTTTTTTTTGTAATGATGGTAGAGAAGAGACAAATCACTTAATGCTGTATAATTGAAATTCGATAATTAAACGGTAGGAAATTGCTTTAAAAAATTGAATATGTGTTAAATTATATGCCAAGAGTCATCACCTACTTACCTCCTTGATGCTTGCCGAGTCCGATGCGCTATGCTAGATGAACTGCAACCATGATTCTGGAATATAAACCAGTTGAGAAAATATTTTAATACAGCTACTATAAAATAAACAAGGCAATTCATGTGTGATTGTAACTAAACAGTAATCATAACATACACATAGAAAGCTTTAATATAAAGAGAAGAAAAAACAAAGCAAGAAGAAGAAAGATGGTTGCCTCTCCATTAGTAAGCCAGCTTTTGAAGAGTTCTTCACTATCGGTGCGAAAGTTATGGTGAGAAGAAAGATTCTTGAAACCTAACATCTCCATGGTAGGATCAGGCATACCAATTGAACTCTCCATCAAGGACTTCAAATACATCTCTTCACTTGTGTTTCTATACATATCCGAATACCCTTTTCCTTCTCCCATCTCTCTCTTTCACTATGTTTTCTTGTCTCATTCAAACAATTTTATTCATGTTATTCATTTACAATGATTCCTTTATTTCCCTTGAAAGTAAACCCATCAAGAAACCACCATGTCCTTTTTTTTTTTTTTTGTTGATGACTGGCATATTTTGTATATATATCAACCAAAGAATAAAGAAATTAAAAATAAAAGCACCAAGTTGGAGTAGGAATTCTAGTCAGCAGCCTGGTAATAAAAATTTCCAAACCTTGACCTGTCAAAGGGAATATACTTCCTACAAGAAATTACACTAAAAGACAAACTAATCATTTTTTTCTTAAAAAAAAAACAATAGCCAGGTAGGAGGGTGGTTGTGAATAATCAGATAAATTACTACTCAACATATTTATAATTTACTTTTACGTATTAAGACATCTAAATAATTGTTTTTTTTCATGAATATTTGGATGGTTTGTTATTAATGTTGATATAACTAATTTTTTATTTTTTTGTTTTATTTGATTATATTTTTATCCATGGATAATATATATATAATATATTTAATCCTTCCAAATCTTGAATTAAATCTTTTTTTTTTATCAAATTCATTGTTTATAATTTAATTGTTAGATTTTATTATTGTTTAGAGGATAATTTTAATATTTTAAAAATATAGATTTATTTTAAAATTTAAAATAGAAGTTAAAATAGATGTATGAATCAAATATTAAATATAATATTTTTCATTCATGTCATGGGTACCAGACCTAACCATTTATTAATCTATTTTATGGTTCGGTGAAGAAGAATGGAGAATGGAGAAAATGCCAACGTAAATGAAAATGTATTAGTATTTTAATATGATGCCTTTGACTTTATTCTTAGCTTAGTGTTAATATGCACCTTTTTAGGGGTATAAGATCTTTTATTCAAATTATTGATCCAAATATAATGGTATAGAATGATATACAACCATTTCAATATCATTTTTAATCACAACTTAGACAATGCGATTTGAAGAACCCTGAATCATTTATTAAGTTAATAATAATGTACCATTACTCTTCCCTGTTATATAGGATTTAGTAAATCCCTGGTCATATCCATTGTCCTTTTAAATAGTTAGGAATTCTTTTACTCAATCGGTTATCAATAATATATTCTTTTAACATTACACGAAGATACAAATATTTTAATTATAGATTTCTTCTTATTTTATAAAAATAAATATTCAACTGAACTATACTAAATAATTATTTTCAATTTATAATTTAACTATGATATAATGAATTTTTTGATATTGTCATCTTTAAATAATTTACTAGGATTTATCTACTAAACAGTAATTTTATCATTAAAAAATTTAATTATGTTACATATTAATTAATATAATGGATCAAAGTATATGTTAGACCAATGATTTTGATGAATGTATTTTGATTAAATCAATTTAAGTTAATTTCAATTTAGAATACAAATTTTGCATTTGGTATGGGCGTACTACTTTTGGTATGGGCATACTACTTTTGGTATGGGTGTACTACTTTTGGTACGGGCGTACCATTGTTGTATTTTATGTGGTACAGTCATACGATTGACCGTACCAAGTTGGCTTTGATTTGTTGAGTTCGGTATAGGCGTACCAGTTTTGGTACAGACGTACCAAATGTTGTGAAAACATGCCGAAACTTCAGCATGGGCATACCAAGTGAGTGATACAACTATACCAAGCTTTTGGTCTATTTTTGAAATGTTACCGAAGCTACGGTACGAGCGTACCAATATGTGGTATGACCGCACCGAGCTCTCGGCATAGTTTTTGAATCTGTGTTTTTAAAGCAGTATGGGCGTATCAATATCCATATGACTATACGCACATCTGCAAAAAGTTTTTAAAAGCTTTATAACGGATCTATTTGTAAGATAGAATACTATATTGCATCTTTAACATCTCTTTGACATCTTTGTGAACTTCTACTTTCTATTGTTAGCTATTGCAAGTAAGTTTCTTGGATACAAACTCATTCTCTCTTACATTTGTAATTCAAGCTCTCATTTGTACTTTATCTCTCACAACCTAAGTATTGTATTGTAATCGTAGGTTGGTGTGTGATTAATGCTTGGGGCATTAATTGTGTAATTAAGAGTTGATATCTGTGAGATTAATATTAATTGTAAAGATTTGAGTATGAGCTTGCAAAACACTGGGGTTTGGCTTCTAGTTATGGAATCCATTGTTGTATTGATTGATTGGTATTAGTGGAACCCTAAGTTGAAGACTTAGGAGAAGTGGACGTAAGCAAAGAGTTATGCAAAACCACTATAAATCGAGCACATGTTACCATACTTCCGTAGGACTTTCATTTGGTATCAAAGCATTTGGTGCTCATTATTGCGTAAAAGTAAAATTCTAGAGCTAAAGATCCTATAGCAACCTAAAGTATTAAAAGCCAATCTTATACAAGACCCCCTTTCTTCGATGGAACCGACTATCCTTACTGGAAGCATAGAATGGTGGTCTTCTTAGAAAGTGATGGAGTTGATTTGTTTGACTTGATTGAGAATGATTTTTCCCCTCTAACCACTACAACAGATGGAGTTACAACTCTCAAGCTCAAGGCAACTTGGACAAGAGAAGAATTTAAGGCTAATGTAAGGAATAAAAAGGCTATGAACATGTTATGCTATGTTATTAGCCATGAGGAATATGGACGTGTTTCATATTGTGTCATGGCAAAGCAAATATAAAAAACCTTGGAGACTCATCATGAAGGAACAAACCAAGTTCAAACCAAGAAGATTCAATTACTAACTCATCAATATGAGTTATTTACAATGAAAGCAAATGAGTCAATTTTGAAAATGTACAACCATCTCATTGCAATCATAAATGGATTGATGAAATTAAGTAAGATGTACCAAAAAGAAGACATAAACAATAAGATCTTGCGTGTACTTCCGAAAAAGGATTGGGATGTTAGAGTAACCTCTATTGAAGTTCCAATGAAGAAGAAAAAGATGTATATAAAAAAAGACATGCAAAAGAAGAAGTTTGAGAATATGGCAAGAAGCCATTTGAGGTAAGAAGGGACCCGAACATAAGAGACATATTTAGAAGAGGTCCAGTTGTTTTGTTTTGAATGTAATAGGCCGAGACATTTGAGTAACGAATGTCCTCTCCTAAACAAGTCTTTCAAGCCACCAAAGAAGAAAGCTTTAAAGGCAACTTAGGATGATGATAGTGAATCCAATGAGGAAGTGTCTAGTGATAAGGGAGCAACCAACCTTTGGTTCATGGCATTTATGGACAATGAAAAGGATGAGGTAACCACTTCATCTCAATATTATTATAATAATGATAATTGTGATGATGATGATGAAAGTAATGCCTTAGAAGAACTCCTAGGAAAGTATGAATACTTGGCTAGTAAACATCAATCTCTTAGAAGCAAATATGCATGCATTTCTAAAGAGAAAAATGAATTGCAAAATGAACTTGATTTGTGCAAAACTAAAATTGAGAGTTTTGAAAAAGAGAACAAAGCCTTGAAGGATGAAAATGCTAAGCTTTTACAAGAAAAGGATTTATTGAAAGAAAATTTATCTAGATTTGAACAAGGAGGTGTTAAAATTGATTCAATTTTAAAACATCAAAAACTTAGTTGTAACAAAGAAGGTGTTAGCAAGGTGTTTGCATCAATTGTCCTGTGGCAGAGGCATGTGTCGAGTCACAGTCGAATACCGTAGGCGCTTAGGTGTGATGAATGCGCTATAAGGCTAGGGTATGTTCATTTCCTAACACCAATTGGTTTTGGGAGAGTTGGTAGCGCCTAAAGTCCTTTAAGTGGTATCAGAGCCAAGGTCACGGGTTCAATTCCTCGCGGGAGCAATTGTTAAGGGGGAGATTATTAGCAAGGTGTTTGCATCAATTGTCCCATGGCGGAGGCATGTATCAAGTCAAAGTCAAATGTATTGGACACTTGGGTATGCTAAATGTGCTATAAGGTTAGGGTATGCGCATTTCCTAACACTAATTAGTTTTGGGAGAGTTAGTAGTGCCTGAGGTCCTACATAAGGTATTAGTTTTAACAAAAATTCCTCTCACACTACTAAAGGAACTATTTTTGTGAAAGCAACTACTTCCACCTCAGTTCAAAAACCAAAAGATTTTAAGGGAAAGAATTTTCATGCTAGAAACAATAAGGTGAATCATTATTCATGTTCATGTAATAAGGGCCATACTCATTCATCTAGAAGAAAATCCTTATACCACTGATTCTTTGAAAATTCAAAATTTCTACCGAAGCTCTCGTATGACCATATGCAATTTTGGTACACCCGTACATGATTCAATTCATTCAAAGTTTTAAGCCTTTTGAGCTAGTACGGTTGTACGCCCAGGTGGTACGCCCGTACGTGACTCCAAAACCCTAATTTAAAATTCTTTTTTCTGTAGCCGCTGGTTACCATTTTTTGATTTTTCTCTAATTCCTTTATCAAATCTCAACCAAACTCACTCAAACTTATCCCAAATCACTCTAAATCATATTGCTCACACTTCTACTCTAATTTTTGGTCTATTCAGTTCAAAATCTCAAGTTTTCACTTTGGATTTTCATTGTTTTATTGATTTTTCAGTTCTATTTTAGTTTGTGATTTTCTAAAAAATATAGTGATTTTTAGACCTAGGTTCTTTAGAAAAAAAGTGTTTAGAACTGTGTTATCTAGGTGTGTGCCAAATTTTGTTAATTTTTATGCAGGATAAATTTCTTTACATGTCGCTCCACTATCCGTTAGGTCGGATTGGAGGTTGATGTTCTATATTATTTGGCTAACGTTAATTGGTCAAAGTTTGCATTTATAGATAACCACTATATTCATTCTATAGTACTCGAGTTCTTACAGTCATTCAAACTCGATGTGTCTTATGATTACTCCTTTCATCTTTTCTGCAAACTCTATACTCTTACTCCTTTAGAGTTTGATGCTCTCTTTGACTTCTCTACTGACAGCATTGCAAATGCTAAATCTGTGATCTTTGATCGTAATGTCTTATGGAGGGATATCACACTCGATACTCCCTTCTGTCCTTTAAGGCTTATGGCCTCTTATCTTAAGTCTCCAGCTTTATTTTACTGTCATCGACTAATCACTTACCTTATCTTTGGGCGATCAAAGTTGAATGACACTGTCACGAGCCTTGACCTGATCTTTCTCTACTCTATGGTCATGAGCACCCCGATCCAATCTAGATGCTGGCTTCAGACATCTTTTCATGAGGTCAGCATTTAGAAACAGCAAGGCAGAGCCATTCTTTTTGGCCCTATCATTCATCACCTTTGCCATCAACTACGTGCCTTTCCTGCTTCTCATCCTACTCCCAGATTGAAATGTCCTAACCTTAACATGTCATTCATCGAGCATTCCATGCTCCTTGAATGTGATTCTTCCTATGAGTACATCATTCACTCTGAGTATATCGCATGATGACTCAAGCATCTTTTATCATTGGGTCTTCCTAATGACATTGTGGCTCTATATGGACGTAGAGCGGTCACTGTCTGCCAGCACATACAAGTGCTTCTTCCTGATGACACACCTGTAGAGTGGCATGATTCTTCTGATCCTCCTGCTGCTAATACCACACGCCAAGCAGCTCTGAGTCAAAAAAGTCAGAGGCATTTCTAGGGTGGATCATCCTCTATTGCTGTTGATATTCCTGCTCATGATGCTACTTCCACTCCTGATCCAGCTATTGCTATTGCTTTTCCTTCTCTCACTGATCTGATCTCCTAGCAGTTTGTAGCACTCAACACTAGACTTGATTGTTTTGAGCGATGCATTGATTAGTGCTTTGACTCTATGGATTAGCATATTACTTCTCTTGATCGGCGCCTAGATCAGCACATCACTGAGACCCAAGACTTTTAGGCTACCATAGCTACTACTCTCCAGTCCATTAGTGTTTTATTAGATCCGTTTATTCCTCTTCTTAGTCCACGGTGATAGTTTCGATGTTATCAAAGGGGGAGATAAGTTATCTTAGGAGATTTTGATGTATTTTGACTTTTAGATTTTAGTTAGTTGACTTTTGATTTTTAGTTGACTTTTTTTATCATTGTATTTATTTTAGTTGATATATTCATCATTGATTCTGATATATATGATCATTGCTCTGATCATTTTTGTATCACTTTCATTACTCTGATCATCTTATATATTTCTCTGATCATTTTTGATTGTATTGCTCTAATTAGAATTTCTATGATTGTAATTTACTTTGATCAGTATGTCATCTTATTTTCCTTGCTCTAATATTATGATCAGTGTGTTAGTTTTCTTGCTCTGATCATTCTATTTATTGCTCTAATCATTTTATTACTCTCTGTGCTCTAATCTTTTTATTTACTCCCTCTTATGATTGATTGATTATTGGTTATTGATTGCATGAATTCTAAAATAAAGGGGGAGATTTTCAAATCAAAATTAATTGAGTATGTTTTTGTAAATTGAACTTAAATTGATTGCCAACATCAAAACGGAGGAGATTATTAGACCTATGATTTTGATGAGTGAATTTTGATTAAATCAATTTAAGTTAATTTCAATTTAGAATGCTAATTTTACATTTCGTATGGGTGCATCATTGCTGTGTTTTATGTAATATGACCATACGGCTGACCGTACCAAGTTGGCTTTGATTTATTGAGTTTGGTACGGGCATACCAGTTTTTGGTACGAGCGTACCAAATGTTGTGAAAACATGTTGAAGCTTCAGCATAGGCGTACCAAGTGAGCGGTGTGACTGTACCAAGCTTTCAGCTTATTTTTGAAATATTACTGAAGCTGTGGCACGACCATACCAATGTATGGTATGGTCACTCCAAGCTCATGATATAGTTTTTAAATTTATGTTTTTAAAGCGGTATAGGCGTACTGGTATCCATATAGCCATATGCATATCTACAAAAAGTTTTTTAAAAGCTTTCTAATGGATCTTTTTATAAGATAGAATACTATATTGCATCTCTAATGTCTCTTTGACATCTTTGTGAGCTTCTACTTACTATTGTTGGCTATTGCAAGTAAGTTTCATAGATGTAAACTCATTCTCTCTTACATTTGTAATTCAAGCTCTTATTTGTACTTTATCTCTCATAACCTAAGTATTGTATTGTAATCTTGGGTTGGTGTGTGATTAATGCTTGGGGCATTAACTATGGAATTGAGAGTTGATTTCTGTGAGATTGATATTGATTGTAAAGGTTTAAGTGTATGCCTATAAAACACTGGGGTTTGGATTCTAGTTGTAGAATCTATTATTGTATTGATTGATTGGTATTAGTGGAACCCTAAGTTGAAGACTTAGGAGAAGTGGACGTAGGCAAAGAGTTGTACAGAACCATTATAAACTAAGCGTGTGTTGCCATACTTTCGTAGGACTTTCAGTATATATTTTGAAATCTCTAAGAATAACAACAACACTAATTAATCAAGAATTAAAGAAAGAAAAAACAAAAATATAATCAATTTATAATGGTTTGACAACCTCTTACCTACGTTCATTTACTCAAATAACCTATTTAAGTTTTTACTAATCAAATCTTTAATTATAACAAACTCAATTTTTGTCCTAAAGAATCAAACCTTAATATTTTCAAAAGCTCCACTAAACCCTTATAATGTGTTTTCAATGATCACACATAAAACCTTTATAATAGAGTCAATCTCACAAGAAATCTCCTTTTTTACAAGAATTAACCCAATTCATAAGTGCTCTTACTAAAAATCCCAAATCAATACATCAAGGTAAAGAAAATTAAGAGCAATACAATAATAATCAAATAGAGAGATTTTATAATTAATGAGCTTAAGGTAACAATTACTTACCTATAAAATGTAAGAATCAAAGTATAAACACTCTCTTTAAGTTTAAATGTCATTATAAATGCATTTAATACATTCTTATCCACTAAAGAATGCTTAATAAAGTAGAGAAAAAGTAGTTTATAAATCATGCATACCGATATACAAGGATGTACTAGTAAGCTAATAAGTATTATATAATCATATAAGGCTTTAATACAACCATACCATACTTTACTATCCAGACTCGATAAATTGCAAGCTCTATATATTTAAATTGAAACCAAAACATAAGCATAGGCACTAAAACATAGACATATGTATCTAAAACACATAATTAACAACATAAACATGTTTTATTAATATCAAAATCAAAATTTAGAACCCTTAATGCAAATGGGGACTCTCCTCAACCATGCTTTTCCTATAATGCATATAGGTAAAAAAAGGTCTAATTTTGGTTAAACAAAGCCAACAACATTAATATTCTTAATAAGAAAACATTATTATTTGAAAATATCTACAACACTAACAAAAATATGCATTTTCAAAATGCACTAAAAAATCATTTCATCATATTTCTCTTTCTTTTGGCTACATGGGAAGGAGATCAAGCCAAAAAAAAATTCATTGAAGTATATGAAATATTCAAACTTAAAATATGTATGTATTCATACATACCAACCACACATGAAAGAGTTTTGAAAATTATACTCAAAAATAAATTTCAAAGACAATTTCATATCAATCATATAATAAATAGTCACATGTTAAATAAATTTATCATTCATATAATCATACACATTAAACATCTTTACTATAAAATTCACTCTAAGAAATTGTATTATCTCATTCCTCATTATTCATTTCATAAATGCAAAGAGGCTAAATCATTGGTCTTATGCCTTTAGCATTCACCCAATCACTCCTTATAGACTTCAAAAATACGTATAAAATGACTTCATTTAACTTTTAGTACCAAAATGTATTTAGGTCATTAGGAGTTAGCCTACAATGTGTCATTTAAAACATACCTTATGACTTAATCTAATAAAATACTTATAATTTAAATGATATAATTTATCATAATAATGTTCTATAAAATACTTATAAAACATTTCCCATATCATTTTTAGATTTAATATTTGAATGCAAATTCTCCATTTTAGGCTTTATATTAAGATGTCTTATCTCACAATTATAATTCTTATAGAATTTAATCTTAATTTTAATATTTGAATGCAAATGCAAATTCTCCATTTAACTTAAGATGATTTTCTCCTTCTTCTTTTTTCCCCTCCATAATTTTGACTTTTCTCTCCTCCCCTCTCTTATTGCTTACTTAATTTAATAAATATAATAAATATAAGTCTTTAAGTTGGAAAAAGTACCACCTTAGCCTTAAAACTTTCAATTTTACCAAACAAGTCCTTCCATAAACTTTAAAACATCTTAAATCAATCCCTTAAATTTAATTATTAGCAATTTAATCCTTAAAATTGGACTTTCTAAGATTACCCTTATAAATTTTCCATATTTCCAACTTTACTCTTAAACAATTCCATTAATACCATTTATGTCCTTTTTGATATCTTTAGCTATATTTTAATCCTGAACACCTCCAAATAGCTTAATAGAATCCCTGATTTACTTCGGATAAGATTCCATAGCTTAATCGTCTAAAATAGCTTACGCGATTGAAAATCGCATGTTTACCGAGGAGGTCACCCATCCTCCACTTTCAATCATATTTAACTTTAATATTTTTAATTTGTATATTTAACTTAGTTTCTATCCCAAATATTATTCTATCCTATCATACTCCTCAACTCGAATACATACTATTTAGTCTCCATATTTGACCCGATTATGCTTGTGTAACTTAATATAAGCTTAAGTTCATTGTTCCTCAAATTACATATTATGCCATTAGTTCTTTAGTTATAACTTATACTATCATCCTACTAACCCCCTATTTATGGGTTTAACAACATGACACACATATATTGTAATCTCTTAATTATTTTTGAATCCATAACACTTGAGCATAACAACAACCAGTAGATATGTATTCAGCCTCAGCTGTTGATAATGAAACACAATTTTGCTTCTTGCTAAACCAAGAAACCAAACAATTTTCTAAGAAATGACAAGTTCCTGAAGTACTTTTCCTATCTAACATATTTTTAACAAAGTCAGCATTAAAAAAGGCAATCAAGTCAAAAGAATTACCCTTAGGGTACCACAAGCCATAGTGCAAAGTACCAATCAAGTATTTAAAAATCCATTTAACGGTACTCAAATGAGATTCCTAAGAGATTCTTGAAATCTAGCACACATACACATAACAAACATAATATCAAGCCTAGAATTAGTTGGATAGAGTAAGCTACCTATCATACCTCTATATTTCTTTTGATCCACTTGTTTACCACTTTCATCGAATGAAAGCTTGGTTGTAGTGCTCATAGGAGTCTTGCTTGCTTTAACATCTCTTGAGTGTACTTGAATTGATTGATGAAGATTCCATCTTCATATTGGTTTGCCTTTATGTTTGCTTTACCTTTATCAAAACCATGATCAATCAAAAAATTACTTAATCTATCATACCAAGCTGTAAGAGCTTGTTTAAGATCATACAAAGCTTTAGTAAGTTTAAAAACATGGTTTGGAAAGTTGAAATTTTCAAAACCGGGGGTTTATGCAACATACACTTCTTCTTTAATAAAACTATTAAGAAAAGCACTTTTAACATCTATTTAGAATAATTTAAATTTCATGTATGATATATATGCTAACAACATCATAATAGCTTCTAATCTAACTACCGGTGCAAAGGTTTCATTATAGTCTATTCCTTCTTCTTAATTATATCCTTGTGCCACTAACCTAGCCTTATTCCTAGTTATGGCACCATCCTCATCTAACTTATTCCTAAACACCCACCTAGTTCTTATGATTGATGCATTTCTAGGCTTAAATACTAAGGTCCATACCTCATTCCTCTCAAATTGATTAAGCTCTTCTTGCATAGCCATCATCCAATTTTCATCAATTAAGGCTTCATTTATGTTCTTAGGCTCTGTTTGAGAAATGAATGCAAGATTCTTATGAATGTCTTTGAAATGAGAATGAGTAGTTTGTTGGTTTGCGTAGTTAATAAGCAGTGGAAGAAATTTAAAATTTTTATTTTAAAACAACAAACCAAAAGATGATCTTTGCATCAAAACATAGAGAAAACGGTTTAGAGATTTGAAGCGATAGTTTGATAGTAACTCTTACATTCAATGCAGATGTCCTTCGTTCTTGATCTCTATTGCGTTTATGGTTGTAGCAAACCAAAAACCACCAAAATAGGCAGCCTCCAATAGTATCCACATGAAATGGGGGTGTTCAAGCAAGCAACCAATTGCTCTATCTCCTTTCCTGTGAACTAGCAAAGCAAAAGAAGAAAACTTATGGAATTTGCGTCTTCCTCACAATTGCTCTTGTGAAGGCCGAATTCTCCTTCAGCAGAGGAGGCTAGGTTTTGACCAAAGGAAGATCAGATGAGTAGCTTGACCTAATTTTGGTTATAATCACATATTAATATTCCAAAATTAGGTTAAGCTGAAACCCTTTCAGCTTAAGTCAGGC
>CANYBF010130548.1:0-19831 GCA_948192965.1 Dalechampia spathulata | reverse complement strand
ATCAATGATATGAATATTTTAGAGAACAAATAAAAGTATATAAATCTGAAATGTTCAGAAAAATATTTTATACGATTATATGGTGATGTTACTATTAAGATGAATTGGATTACGTGGATTATTATTGTTCATGATATGTTTATGATAATATTTTCTATGTTATATTGTTTAAGCACCACTGATTGATATACTCAGCGTTCATCATTTGATGAACCTAGGTTAACAGATGGATGCAACATACGGATTCCAAAGCACCTTTTCAGCAGGACTTACTTGATGATAAGGACTTGAACCAATTCAAAATATCTAAATAAATAAATCAAGTAATTAAAGTAATGTTTAAGGCAGTAAATGCAATATGTAATGTAAGGTAATTATTCCACATTTTAATATGTAGTAAATATTTTATGTATATATAAAAATTTTTTTCATCCCTTGTAGAGTAATTAATGGTTTCCACTATTTGGTGATTATTAAATATACTATGAATTATGTTGGAATGTGAATTGGAGGCATGGAAATGATGTTTTGGAGCAAGGGAATTATGTTTTCTGTAGGTGGTTTGGTAGATTATGAAGTTGTATTATTAGGATATCCAAATTACAGACGAAATTCTGCTAAAATTTTGTCAAAATTCTGTAATCTGGATGAGTAGTCAAATAAGGTGAAGAAAGGAGTTTAAAGATGATTGATATAGTAATTTACTTTAGTATGATGAATGGAAATGGGAAGCAAATTTTAATTATTTTGTAATTTGTATGTAAGTTGAAAGAAGGGAGTGGTTAGGCTTGTTTTAATAATTCTATTGCTATTCTATAATTACAGCAGAAGAAGTTAACAAAAGTGTTGTAGAAAAAGGGAAAGGAAGTGGATGAGATTCCTATTGAGGTACGTGCATAATAAACATGTTATGTGTTTCCTTTAAAATGATTTTATCTAAAATGGTTGTTTAATTGTCTGTTTTCTACAATCAACTACAAATGAGTATTTCTGTTGCTTATGGATTCTTTATTGTGAAAAATGTGTTTTACTTGGCTATTTGATTTGCAAATTTATTCCATATGATTTTATTATATTTGATATATGATTTGAAAAGAGTTTTGAAAAAGGATTGTATTTCATAATCGGTAACAGACAGATGATGATGAGATAGATAGATGATTATGTGATGTTCCTCATTGGGTCGGAGGTTGAGATATTTGGTCCCTCCCCAATGAGAGGTGTGCATTTATTAGTATATGATCACCTAAGGATGCGATTAAGATCCCTCTCTATCCGGGTTACAATGATTCGTTACTGTAACTTGTGGTCTAAACAGATGAGATTAGTCATCTTTGGGATGGGATTGAGACCCGTCTCCTATTCGGGTTATAGGTTTCCTATAACTTGTGACAGAGATAAGGGATGGGGCGGATGACATTGATGATTTAATTATAATTGAGATTAAATGTTTGATTTATGTTTTTCATATAATATTTTATTTGATTTATACATTATTAGATTTATTTATATGATATTATTTTTGTTAAAATATGTGATCACTTATTTCTCAAAAATGTTGTTTTATTATTATTTCTCTATTTATTCCACAAGAAAGGAATTTAATCTTATTTTTAATAGTATTCATTATATATTCTTACTTTATTTTTGTTTATTGCGAACCACTGAGGTTATACTTAGCGTTTATTTTATTGAATGTAAATTAGAGAAGAGTTAGAAGTTAGGCCTAGTCGAGATTTGCACCTGGCAAGCCGAGGCTGTTACAGAGGATCTCTTAGGTATTTATCATGTTATGTATATTTATATTAAGTATGATGTAAGTATACTACTAAGTTAATACCCAGAGACATCGAATTCTATTTATATAACTATTCAGTATTTAAGTTGATGAAAAATCGTATGATCGGATTTTAAATACGTCATCACTTATAGAGTATTTTATTTTATGAAACTTTTATTGAATTTTATGAAACTTCTTTGCGAAAGCTTTTATTTTAATGACAATAAAATTTTTAAATTCCCTCATTTCCATGATCAAAAATAAGAATAAAATTTTTTATATCGCTGCATTTGATTAACGATTTTAACATTACTTTTTAATACTTTTAACTTATAGAAGAGGTTGAAAATCAATTTTTAACATCCTTTGTAATATGTTTAATGGATTTTGGTGTCGGAGTGGAATCTGTTAAGCATATTACGGGAGTATATCATGCCTTATATGAGGGGTAAGGTATGATAATTTTACCACCTAAGGGAATTAGGAAGGGGCATTAAAAGTAACGATAGAATTGGAAATGGAGGAAATATAATTAAAAGATCATAATAAAGATGGTAATTAGATGAATGGTTATGGCTTTAAAAATAATCCCTTGATGATGGAAGGCTTAATTTTTAATAAAATAAATTTTAGAGATCAAATTACAAAATATAAGAAATATTTATAATTCAATGTTGTAGTAGATAAAAAAAATAAAAAAAGAAATTAGTTCGATATATTTTTCAGAAAAAGGTGGATTTATGATTTTAAGGTTGGTTGGTGAATAATACTACCAGTACTTAGAACATATTTATGGAAGATTTAATGAAGCAATTTGGATAAAAGAGGGTTAATGAAATAATTCAAGAATTTAATAAACCCTAACATGATGGACCAATTTTCAATTATTGGGAATGCTTTGAAGGATTAAGATTGTTGATGATGAAATATGTGTCAAGTCTCCACTAAATTACTACATTCAAAGTTTTATGAGTTGATTGAATGAATCTTTGAAACTAACAATCAAAATACTGAAACTTGGAATCTTATATCAAGCTTTTGAACAAGTTGAATGCTGAGAAAGATAATTGCAAGCTTATGACTAACAAAAACTATTTTAACAAAATCCTCAACCAAGCTTTAACAGAACATAACCCAATCTTATTTTAACCAGTAAACCCCCTTTATAACTCAATTCTAATTCTTTCAATAAATCCTATATCTAAAATTTTCCTAAGAACCTAACTAATTTTAATAACCAATCTTCCAATCCATTCAATCCTTATCATTTCACTCATAAAACTTATCCTACTAAACTAATCGACACTAGAAAACCACCAAACACTTATTTCAAAAATGGAAATCAGTTTGTTCCAAGTCACTCTTACTAAGTTAAGCAATCGAATGGTTTGAATATGGAAGGGGAAATGAAAATTAGAAATAAAATTATGGAGGTTGAATCTCACCCAAATATAAAAGAATATTATGATTCAAAAGAAGAAAATATCATTCATAAGTTCATTATTACTCTTGATGGATGGAGGTAACAATCATAGCTTTATAAGCATTAAATAAGCCAAAGAAATGCATTTTTCAATGTTGAATGTCACTCCTTTTTTCTCATCATTAGTAAATGGTACAAAGTTAAAGAGTAATCAAAAGTGCATGGGGTTTGTTTGGCATATGCAAAATCAATAATTCTTGCATAATATGAGATTTTTAGATTTAGAGTAAGTATACAAAAGTAAATTACTATCAATAAGGAAGGAAAACTTATAGTTATACCAGGATTGAAGCCTACAACCTTTATCTATATATTGAATCAAAAATAATTATAAAAGTTATTCAAGAAAGGTGTTATGAAGTTGGTTGACCAGTTATTTTCCATTCAAGTCCAACTTAATGATCCTTTGTTGGTCAATCTTCATCAACTTATTTTTGCAAATGATGATATTTTTCAAGAGCCCAAAGGATTATCATCATAATGTTTCCATGACCATGTTATACCTCTGATTCCTAGGTAAAACCTATAAATGTTTGCGCATATAGGTATTCTCACATCCTAAAAGTTGAAATAAAGAAGCTAATCAAAAATATGTTATTGAATGGAACTATACAACCAAGTAACAACCCCTACTCAAGTTTTATCTTACTTGTGAAGAAGAAGGATCAAATCTACCATTTCTATGTTGACTATAAGCAATTCAATGATATCACTCTTGATAATAAGTTTTCTAGAGCAATGATTGATGACTTGTTTGATGAGTTAACAGGTGCTTGATTATTTTAAAAGCTTGATCTTTGTATAGGCTATCATTAAATCAATGTGAGATTAAAAGATTATTATAAAATAATATTCAAAACTCATAAAAGCTTATTTCAATTCTATTTTTATCAAAAAATTATAAAAGTTTATGTTGGTGTTTTTTATAAGATCTTAGTTAGTAGTAGAAGCTGGGTAGAACATTTGTTGCATCTGTAACTTTGTTTTTAATATCTTGCATAAGTATAAACTATATGCAAAGTAATAGAAGTGTATTTTTTTTATCATATTAGTTTTGTATATTTTGGATATATTATCTTAGATAATGGAATTCATGTAGATCTTAAAAAGATTTAAGCAATGCAAGATTAGCCTATACTTATTTTAGTTAAAGCTTTATGAGGTTTTTTGGGACTCACAAGCTATAATGAGAAATTTATTAAGCACAATGGCTTAATCAGTAAACCTTTAATAGAATTACTTAAGAAGGATAAGTTTTAATAGAATACAAAGGTTGAATTAGATTTTAAATCAGTTAAAAAAGCTATGGTTAATGTACTAGTTTAAACATTACTTGATTTTCTAAAGGATTTTGTGTTATAAACATATGCTTATGTTACTAGCATAGGAGCTATACTAATGCAAGATGGTAATAACTTACCTTAATTAGGCTTTTAGTAAATAAAATCTAGGTTTATTCATTTATAAGAAGTTCTTAGCAATTCTGTAGGCAATAATAAAGTGGTGATATTAATTATAACATGCTCCATTTATGATTCAAACTAATCATGAGAGCATTAAGTATCTCTTTCATTGAGCATAAAATATGTATATTTTTGGATATTTTATTGGTCTATTTTATGAATAAAATCTTTTTATAGGATTTTTAGGTAAAAAATAAAAAAGAAAGATAAAAGGTACGTTAGTCAAGAATCTGGAAATATTAACTGTTTATGACATGCAACTATGAGCACAAGAAAAACAAATCTCGTAGGAATCAGGTTGATGAGATTTGAAGTTTGAATTTTGTATTTTAGAGATCATATTGAAAATTGTTTAGGAGATAGAAATATTATCTTAAAGATTATTTATTTTTGTATTTATTTTATTTTCCATTTTTAATCTCTATAAATGGGAGGATTGTTCCCATTAAGAGGAGAGCTATTACTTTTGGATTTTTCCAAATTTCTATTAAGTCAATTTATTTCCTTTATTTCATTTTATGTTCAAAGCTAATAATGCAAGACTAGGCTTTTATTATTCTTAGTTAAAACTAACAAAAGAGTTCATTATTTATTGCTTGTGAGATTTAAGTAAACTTAATTTCTTAGACTTTTCACTATTTACTTTAATTTTAAAAATCATGAAACCATTTACCATTCTTGGGTGTGTGTAAACAGGTACCATTACATATGGTCATGAATTATAAATTGCTATACAAGTTGCTAGATCCATAATTGTCTTTCTGACTTGTTATTGGTGGCAACTTAAGGAGTTATCATTCTTAATAAGAGTTTTAATCTTCCTTATAGATTATTGCAATTTGGCTTGAATAATACAAGCATTTTTTGTTGTTAGCTTGAATCAGGTTCTTATAGTTCCTTAAGTGGTTATTTGATAGACTTTTGAGGGGCTTTCTCTATATGTCTGTTTGATAACTAGAAGTGATTGTAAAGTTGCTTTCTGGTCACTTTAATATTAAGGAGGGATTGGTAATGAGAAGTTGCTTCCACAACTATAATAAATTTAATGAATGATCTTAGAACTATCAATAAGCTGCTTCCACAACTATAATTGGTTTAATGAATGGTCTTGAAACTAATAATGAATCAATGACCACATGATGGATATGAATAATTACTTGCTTTTAATTGAGAGATTTTATCATTTGAATTCTTTCCAAAATTAATTTTAATTTCTCTTATTTTCTAAAACTCATTCTTTTTAAATCATTGATTATAGAAGATTGAAGGATTATTTATTTTTTATGGGATTGATCCTTCTTTCATATACTACAAAAATTATTTCTACTAAGGAAGTAGGAAAATAATTTATTACTTTTGATACCCATCAGTCTTACAATAGTGACTATAAACCTTATTATAACAAAAATGGATCTCTAAGCTATTAGGATTGAACTATAAAATTATTTATAAGAAGGGATTCAAGAATTAGGTAACTAATGTTTTACCTAAATGGAATTGTAATTTGTTACATGCTTCTTTGAATAACATAATTCCTACATGATCAATGATGCTAAGTGTTATTACTACCTTAAAAGCCAAGGTTTGATAAATAAGTGCATCCATGCTTCTTTGAATAACATAATTCCTACATGATCAATGATGTTAAGTGTTATTACTACCTTAAAAACCAAGGTTTGATAAATAAGTGCATCCATGTCATGTTCTGTCACATCCACACACTTAGGATATTTTGATGCATTAATTATATATGCAATGAAATAAATTAAGGATGCTTCTAAATGGAAATGAATGTTTAATAATGATCAATTATAAAAAGCTGATGAAAGGAAATAATGTTTTAAAAGTAAATGTTACATAGGAAGTGTCTAATGTGCTTAATGAGGCATTGGATGTAAGTTGGTGATTGTGTTGAATGCTTAATGAATTTTAGTGTACATACTTCTATGTGTGATTAAATTGAGGTATACAAACATATTTTGGATTAATATATGTATTAAGTATTAATTTGTACATATGTTACGTATTTGTGATTTTTATGAAGAGTTATTTTAATGATTAAGGCTTATAACCTTAATGAATGCATGTGAAATAATGATTTTATACCTTAAATAAGAGTAAGTATTGTGTATGTACATGAAATAGTATGTATATGTATTAGTATGGTAATACATGCTAGGTGGTAGCATATGATAGGCTTAAAAAAAGAAAGTCAAAGTTGATAGGCTTTTACATGTATTTCCTTATTTCTTCTCTTTTTATTAAATGAAAAAAATTATGTTTTGTGGTTTCCATATATCAAAAATCTTCCTCTTCTTCCTCTCTTCTTGGGTTCTAAAATGTGAGATTTAAGGGTTTAATGATCAAGGTAAGTAAAAGCATGATTTTACATAGTTGCTGCCTTCTCTCTTCTTCTTATGTATGCATCTTCTCTTTTATGCTTCTTCTTGAACTTGGTTGAGTTGAATTCATAGCTATAGGTGCAGAGATGTAAATTCTTGATTGTATGGTATTGAACTTGTTTTTGATGGAGTAAATGGGCAAAGAAACCCAATTGGTTTATTGATGTTGAAAGATTTATGGTTTTGGTGTTTGATTGATATGTGTCTTTTATTTTGGTGAAGTTTTGTTACTGTCCAAGACATGAACATGTATTGTTCATGGCTATTAAATTAGGCTTTTGTTTAATTGAAGTTTTGTGTGTGATTTAGTGATTGAATGATATGTTTTGGAGGTGTTAAAGTGATGTTTTACATGAAGTTCCACTTATAGGTCTTAATTGGCAGCATTCTTCTTTTATGCCTTTTTGGGTATGTGTGCATGTGACTGCCTAAATTATGATATATAATGCTTATTTTAGATGTTAAGATATTTTATTTATGTTTTGAAGATAATCCATGATGGTTTGAAGCATGAAAATGTCAAGTTACTAGTTAGAGGACATCAATTAGGCTCAATGAAAGATAAATTTCCTAGTGTTGTGCTAAAATGTGTACTTCATGGAGTTGTGGTTGCATATTTGAAAAACTGATTCTAGGGATATTATTATGATATTAAGATATTGTTTCATCATAAAATTGGAATTTTTAAAGTGTCACCTAAATAGGTAAAAATTGTGCAAGTTAGTGGTAAGTTGAAATTGTGCCTTTAAGTATGCAATGTGTATAACTTTGAACATATTGAGAGTTGTGTATATATTTTTATAAAACTGCATTTTTAGTTATATTTTTATCATAGGAAATGATATTTATGTATGAATTATGATTTTATGAGTTGTTTATGATGGGGATAAAAATTACACAAGTCGGTATACAATTATCATGTATGTTAAGGGCAGAATTAAAGGGCTTGTGACAATTACATTTTGACTGCCTCAATGTTTGAGTTTTTGAGAGTGTAATATATGGTTAGAAATCTCTTTGTGCCTAATTTCTAATGGTACAAGAGTTGTTTTATTCTTAGGTCATTTGATTAGCTTAAAAATTCATGAAAAGAAAACTATTCTTATAGGCAACATATTTATATGCCTAATATGATAACCTGTTTTAAATATTTATGTTACCTACCTTAATAAATGAGTTTCTAAATATAAAATATAGAGTTAGAAAGATATTTAAGTCTAGTTTTTAATGGTATAATGTTTTTCCTATTTTATGAGGATTTGTTAGACCAAAACTTATATGCAAGATGAACTGTTTCTTTTAGCTGAATGAATATGTGCAATGTAATGACTTGTTTAATTGCTTGTGTTGAGTACCTTAACGATTGAATTTTTAGACATATAAAATATCGTCAGAAAGCTCTTTGAATTTATCTTTTATTGGTATAAGATTCGTTCTATTCTAAAATCATTTATGATGAATGATTTTCATAGGTAGTAAAAAGTGTGATAAATTGAATCTTTTTAAAAAGGTAATAATGCTAGGTCCCTCGACCACCAAATAATCTTTTTAAGGAACATTAACTATAAAATAATAATGATTTTCATAGGTAGTAAAAAGGTAATAATGCTAGGTCCCTCGACCACCAAATAATCTTTTTAAGGAACATTAACTATAAAATAATATGATACAATTTAATGATTATTTATGATATTATAATGCATATATTCATATACCATGCCATATGTATACGTGCATTTTTGCATGAAACATGATATGACATAACATGGAGGTATAAAGGAGGAGTAAGTATGAAATTGAATAGAGAATGATGATGATATATACCAGGTCACAGAATTGGATTCCTATATGAAATCAGAGAGAAATGATGGATTCCGTTTGTTGAACAAGAGATAATGAGATATTCCTATGAGAAGGAGAGCTACCAGTACGATGGACCCAGTACTGGAAATTATGCACAATGATTGAATTTTGTACGTGATATATTCTAATGAGTGATATAGGAAAAATAGAGGGAGAGTGCAACTCATGATTGTATTCTCAAAAAGACATTTTCCATCACATATTATATATTTATTGATGAGACTACAATATATAATGTTATAAATGATTTTGGAAAGTGATATTGAGATATATCAGAAATGAACGATGGTTATACGTTCAGTTTTAGATGAATAGTGAATTTAAAAAAAACAGGTGATAATATTATTTGATAGACTGAACACGATTGTATGGAATTATATTTTTATTAAGATGATTTTATTATATTGAAATGATTATTGTTATGATGTTATATGATTGATAAATTGTTTATAATTATTATTTTTATTAACACCATTGAGATTATTCTCAACATTTATGAATTAATGAATGCAGGCACTAGTGACACCAGAGAGCACGAGGATTAGCGGTCAGCAATTGGTTCAAAGGAATAGTAACTTTTCATAATTTCAGTTTATGTGCAACTCTCATTTATATTATTTTGGCAGTAAAGTTAGTTATAACATAAAAACTACTGTGTTATATGATGATGTAAGTTATAATGATATCACCAAGGATATTTTGTAACAAAAATAAAATATTATATGAGTTGTTGTTTAAATGTATGATCAGAGTAAATCGTTACTGAAATAAAATAAAAATTTATTATTTGGTAAAATCTAGTTAGATGAGATTACTGATTGTTTTTAGATGGTGCACTAGAGTATATATATTACATGATTTTAAAAAAATATATCACTATAACAGGTTAATTGTATGTATCCATTGTAGGGTGATTATCAATTTTCTAACTTGAAAAGTTAAAAATTATGCTACAGGAACATGTTACTCCAGTTGGGATGTGACATGTTCCTTATAAAATTCAATCTTTACAACCCAACAATGTTTACTGACAAAGTTAATTATTTCCATGATGCTTTCATTATTATATAACAAATGTAAGCCATTTACTAAGTCCCTTCTACGTTATAAAAAAGACATATTACTCAAATTCCTAACACCTACAGTATTGATGTATATATGCTTAATATCATGATAACATATGAAAATCAATATCAAAATCATAAAGCAAATCTACTTCCCCATTTAAATAAAATAACTCATATTTATCAATCACCTAATTACCACCATAATTAAACCTTAAATGATACTTATACATTGAAATCCCTGCGAAATTAGCAACACGTGCGATTTATAGTGGTTCAGCACTAACTCTTGTCTATGTCCACTTCTCCTAAGTCTTCCACTTAGGATTCCACTAATCATGAATACAATCAATACAACAAAGGATTCCTCAATTGAATCCTAACCCCAGTGTTTTGAAGCTCACACTCAAACCTTTACAACAATGGCAATCTCACAATAATTAAACTCTCAATTACAACTTAATGCCCCAAGCATTAATCACACACCAACCCAAAAATACAAAACCTAACACTTATGTTGTTGGAATACAATGAAAAGAGAGTTAACAATGCTTGAATTACAATACCACAAGTAAACTTACTTGTTGTTGAAGATTGAAGGTCAAAGGAAACTTTTCTCTATAAAACTAGCTATTAGATTGAAAGTATAATATGTTCTATCTTAAAATAAATCCGTTAGAAAGGGTTTAAAGCCTTTTTGGAAAGTCACGTATGGCCGTACTAGACTTGGTATGTTTGTACCAACTTAAAAAGCCACATTTGAAAATTAGAGGGAAATTAGGTACAGCCGTACCACACATTGGTACATCTATACCAAAATGGTTTTCCTGACAAACAATTTTCCTGCAAGCAACTGTACGCTTGTACCACCAATGGCATGCTCGTACCAAAGCAAGTTTACTGAAAAACCAAATTCCTGCTAGCAATGGTACCCCCGTACCAAACTCAAGGAAACAAAGCTAACTTGATACGATCAATCGTATGCTCGTACCATATAACAAACAAATTTGTATGCTCGTACCAAAATAGGTATGCCTGTACCACTCATAAAAACATACTTTGAAATGGCAAATAACTTAAATTGACTCACATGTGACACACACATCAAAACCTTAGGTCTAACAATCTCTCCCTTTTTGATGTTGGTTATCAATTTAAATTCAATTTGTAAAACATGTTTAAATAAAATTTTGATTTGAAAAATTTTAGAAATCTCACCATTTTTTTAGAATTGATACCATCAATTAATTATAAAAGAAAGGAGAAAAACACAAAGATCAGAGTAAACCGTATAACGTATGATCAGAGTAATATATATAATTGTAAAAAAATAAATAAAATCATATGATCAGAGCATTATCTAATTTCATTATAATCAAACTAAATGATAATAAGAAATAATAAGAATAAACAAGATAAGATAATGAACTGAATAAACATCATATGCTACATAAACTTATCATATGCTATATAAACTCAAAAAGATGTCCAATACACTGATTAGAGCAACAAAGAAAAGAAATAACAATAATGAAAATCAGAACTAACATCTCTAATATCCTAAAACATCTCCCCTTTGAAAACATCAAAATGATCACTGTAGGTCCTAAGGAGAAGGTTGAGAAGCTGGAAACGCATGCAACTGCTGGCAGATGTAGTGAATGATGGGATCGAAAAGAATAGCCCTGCTAGGCTACTTCTGAACGTCGACCTCATGGAAAGAGGTATAAAGCCAACGTCTAGAATGAATGGGTGTACTCGTGATAGGAGGCTTAAGACACGAGGCTTTAAGCCTCAAAGGACAGAAAAGAGCATCGAGTGTGATCTCCCTCCAAAAGTCATTGTGGTCAAATATCGCAGATTTAGCATTAGAAATGCCATCAGTATGGAAGTAAAAGATGCCATGAAACTCTATAGGAGAAATAGAATAGGGCCTATAAATGAGTTCGAAGGTGCAATAATAAGAAGTAGACAGTGAGAGAGTTTGTAGGAACTCTAGAGCTATAAACTGAATGTAGTGGTTATCTAAAAATGTAAAATTTGACCAACCTACATTGGCCAAATACCGCAAAACATCATCCTCCAATCCAGTTTAACGAAGAGTAGGGTGACACATGAAATGAGAGCGAGAAAAGACTTTCTCACTCAAAATGGAGGTCTTAACGGCAGAAGCAGGGGTAGCACCTCAAGGGCCAGAGTCTGCACAAACTATGTGTTTGACGCTACATCCCTGAGATGAAGAGCCACTATAAGACTCATGAGCAGATATATCAAAGAGCAGTGAAAAATATATAGTTTAATTAAAAATAGAATTTTTCAAAAATTTGATAGAGTTTTGACTAATTTTTGAAAAACTCAAAAATTTATACCTGCATAAAAATCAATAAAATTTGACATAGAGCACCATAGCACAATCCTAAGCAACTATCTCTAATGAGCCTAGAGCTAAAATAGCCTAGATTGAGTAGAAAATCAAAAAGAAAAATGGAATTAAAATAGTTAAAACTTAAAATAAAAACAGAAGAGTCGAGAGAAAACCAGCCTAAAATTAAAGAAAGGATTATGGGTAAATAGATTTGGAGTGTTTTAAGACTGATTTTGTTGAATTTGGTGAGGATTTGAGAGAGAAATCAAAGAAAATTAGAATCCGGTAAGCGACGGTAATTGAAAATCATGTTTAAAACCGGTTTTCCAAATCGTATACAGGCGTAACACCTGATGTATGTCAATTTGCACGCTTAATTAGTTATTTTTAGTTGGTGTTTAATGTTCATTTTTCATATTTATGCTTTGATTTAGTAGAATTTGATGAGTTTTTTGAAGTGTGTAGCAATAGAGAAGTAACAACGAAGAAATGAGGCATTTTGGGACTTCAAGGAGCAAGTCACGATCATGACATTCAAAGTCACGATCGTGATAGAAAGGATTCAAGGAAGACACCATTGAGCTAAGTCACGACCCTGACATTCAAAGTCACGATCATGATAGAAGCTGTGCCAGGAGGAAGAGAGCTAAGCCAAGTCAAGTCATAATCATGACATTCAAAGTCATGATCATGATAGAAAGAATGAAGCCTGAGCACAGTCAAGCAAGCAAGTCATGATCGTGACTTGCAAAGTCATGATAGTGACTTCTCAATTATGAGCCATTTAAAGCATGAAATCTGCAGAAGATTGAGAGGGAAAATGAGATCCATGAGGGGAACAAAGATAAAAAGTTTTAATGGAGACCTCATGGGCAAGGCAATCAACAAGATGGGCAAAAATACAAACAAATTGAAGTTAAAGCTGGAGGACCCCCGCTCAAAGCATAAAAGGAGAATGGCATCTAGGGTTAAGGAGGACCATATATACCAGCAGCAGCTCAACCACTTTGGTAATTTTTGCATAGTGTCTTTCTTTGTTCTTCATTATCTTCTTGTATCTTCTTTTCAGCCATAAGTGGCTAAGTACTCTATATAGGATTTGATCTTTGAATCCCTTGTTGGGATAACTGTTTGTGCTTGTTGACATTGCTATGAATGTTTAAATTTAAAGTTTGATTTTGGAAGCAAAACCTCTACTCTATGATTGCAACGAGAGTTGGATTATAGAATGCTTGTTCATTGAGAGATGTTTAATCCTAAAGGTTAGTTTTCTAAATGATAGCTTAAGCTCTATGATTGCAGCAAGAGTTGAATCATGGAAAGCTTATCCATTCTGGTTAGAGCAGTGTGTAAGAGAGATCTACATGCTCCTAATTCTTGTATAATTATTAGATAGTCTCCCTAATTGGAGGCCTTGAATGTGACTAAGGAATTCTGAAGATTAGAATGAGATTTAGTTGATTTCACCTCGAGAGAGGGTTTTTGATATTATGGGATATCTTGGGTAGCAATAAGCACAATATGGTTATTCTAGCTTAGCGATGACGATTTCAAGTCCTATGTTCCTCATCAATTATTTTACCTTTTATTCCAAAATCAATTTTCACCTTTCTACTTATATATCTTTACAATTAACTACTTCCAAATACCAATCTCTTATTCTCGCTTACACAAACCATAAATGTAAGTAGTGGTGGATAGATTGCTAAATCCTCATGGGATTGATATCTTACTACAGCAATCTGTACACTTGCATTGAAGTAGTAAACAAAACTACTATCGTCTCAGTCACGATCAAGTTTTTGGCACTGTTACCGAGGATTTACGAGTTTAACGTCGCTATAAAGAGAGTAAAGTTTGATTTAAGCATTTTTGTATTGTTAATACTTTGCTTCAATTGTGAATGTGTATGAGCATGAGAACCAAGAACTCTCAATCAGCAGTTATAGAAGCTTGCAAAGATCCAACAAGGCTTGAAAGAGAAAACCAAAGAATTGCTCAAGACAGAGTTGTGCAGCAAACTACAACAGAAATGGCAGAAGAGTAGAGAACTTTGATGGATGTGGTCAGACTTGGTTTTTATGCTAACCAACAAAGCATCATGAGGCTAGCAGTTGCTTCCAATAATTTTGAAATCAAGCCAACTCTACTGTAGATGTTGCAATCGTTGGTACAGTTTTTTTATTTCCAAATGAGGATCATAATGCTCATATTTAAAATTTTCTTGAGATTTGTGATACTTTCAGGTACAATGGGGTGACAAAGGATGTTATAAGGCTAAGGCTATTCCCATTTACATAGAGGGATAAAGCAAAAATTTGGCTAAATTCATTGACCCCAAGGTCAATTATAACTTGGGACCAGCTTGTGAAAGCATTTTTGGCTAAATACTTCCCCTTGGCAAAGACTGCAAAGATTATCAAGGAGATCACCAACTTCCAGCAGATGGATAATGAGTCTTTATATGAAATATAGGAAAGATTCAAGGAGTTACAAAGGAAGTGCCCTCACCATAATCTACCAAGAGAGTTGCTGCTCCAGACATTTTACAATGAAATGAACACCACAACTAGAGGAACCATTGATGCAGCAGCTAGAGGGTCCCTGATGAAGAAGACGATCGAGGCAGCATATGAACTGTTGGAGGAAATGGCAGCTACCAATGCACTTTAGGCATCAGACAGATCTAGAACAATAATTAAAGAATAAAAAGGTGTTTTATCACTTGATGTTGTTAATGCTTTGTAGGCTGAAGTTGCAAATTTGACTAAGCAAATCAGCAACTTATCAAAAGTATCCAGTTCATGTGAGCTATGCGGATAAGCAGAGCATGCGGTTAGTGAATGCAATTGATGTAAGGCCATGGAACTGGTCAGTTTTATGGGAAATATGCCATACTCCATAGGAAGACAAGGTAACAATCTTTAATCCAATACATATAACCCACGATGGAGAAACCATCCAAATTTTTCTTGGAGTAATAATGTAAGAAATGTGAAAAATCCACAGCAACCAGCACCTCCTCAGCAAAACAATTTTGAATCAAAAATGGAGAAATTTATGGAGATGCTGGGAACCAAATTGACTAGCCAGGAGGAAACACAGAAGAGAATGGAGGCTAAGTTTGATCAAATCACAACAAACCATTCCTCCTCCATCCACAATTTAGAAGTGCAAGTGGGGTAGTTGGCAACAGCAATAGCACAAAGGAACCTTGGAAGACTTCCAAGCAATACCAAGCCAAACCCCAAGGAACAAGTGAATGCAATCCAGCTAAGAAGTGGTAAGGAGCTTGTCAATAAGGGTAAGGAGCTTGTTAATGTTAATGATGAATGCAAGAATGAAGAGAGGAGGCAAAGCAGTGGTGAGGCTAGAACTTCACGGATACAGGATGAGGAGCATAAAAATCACTGCTACAATCATGGCAATGAACTCCACGATCATGGAGTTGAGTCCAGGCAGAAGAAAAAGAGGAAGGAGCCTGGACCAGGTAAGTATATGCCCCCTATTCCATTTCTGCAAAGGTTAGTACAATCCAAGGTAGATGAGAAATTTACTGCATTTGTGGAAAAATTAAAAAAATTGAGAATTAATCTGACATTTGCTAAGATGATTCATGATATTCCAAAATATGCAAAATTCTTAAAAAAGATCTTAGCACATAAATGTATGATCGATGGTACACAACCAGTCTCACTAACAAGAGACTGTAGCTCAATTTTATCAAGTAAAATTCCATTTAAGTTGCAGGATCCCGGTAGTTTCACCTTGACATGTAAAGTGGGAGATATGGTATTTAATAAATGTTTGTGTGATTTGGGCGCAAGTATCAACTTGATGCCATATGCCATTTTTCAGAAGCTAGGGATTGGAAAAATCAAGACCACATCAATGGTAATACAACTATCAGATCAGTTGGTGAAGAAACCGTTTAGGATCATTGAGGATGTGTTAGTCAAAGTGGACAAATTCATCATTCCAGTGGACTTCATGGTACTGGATTACAATGAAGATGTCAACTGCCCCCTGATTCTAGGAAGACCTTTCTTGAACACATGAAGAGCATTAGTGGATGTACATGTAGGAAAACTCACTCTCTAGATTGGTGAAGAGCGACTGGAGTTCAGTATGAAGAAGGCATTGAAATGGCCAATGGCAGGTGAGGTGTGCATGAAAGTAGTCATAATTAATGAATACGTGACCACTATCATGAATGAGGAAGTGCAGAACGTCATAATAGTAGAGGAGCCCGAGATAATAGGTGAGGAATGTAGTGAGTCACCTAAAGTAGAAATTCTGGTAAGAAATGCTAACCCTACCCCCCCTTCCATTGAAAAACCACCAGTTTTAGAATTGAAAGTCCTACTCAAACACTTGAGGTATGCTTTTCTAGGTCATAATGAGACATTACCAATTATTATATCTAATAAGTTGACCTTGGTACAGGAAGACAAGTTGCTCAAGATGGTACGAAAGCACATCCAAGCTTTAGGCTGGCAGCTATCAGACATTAAGGGAATCAGCCCGGGCCCGGACATGATCATGCATATGATCAATTTAGAGGAGGGCTGCAAGCCTGCTCGTGAAAGACAAAGGAGACTCAACCCCAACATGAAAGAAGTGGTAAAAAAGGAGGTAATCAAGCTGCTGGATGCAGGTATTATCTACCTTATATTTGATAGTGAATGGGTGAGTCATGTCCAATGTGTGCCTAAGAAGGGAGGCATGACTGTGATAGAAAATGATAAGAAGGAGTTACTATCAACTAGGAAAGTGACTAGCCGGAGAGTGTGTATTGACTATAGGAAGCTGAACACTGCTACTAGGAAAGACCACTTTCCTTTACCCTTTATTGATCAAATGATAGAAAAGATAGCAGGTCATTCTTTTTATTACTTCCTTGATGGTTATTCGGGATACAATCAGATTTTCATATATCCTCATGACCAAGAAAAGATTACTTTCACATGCCTCTATGGCACATTTGCTTACAGGCACATGCCTTTTGGTTTATGTAATGCGCCTGCTACTTTTCAACGATGTGTGATTACTATTTTTGTAGATATGATTGAGGATTTTATGGAAATATTTATGGATGACTTTTCAGTGTTTGGAGACTCTTTTGAGTCTTGCTTGCAGAATTTAGAGCGAGTCTTGGAACGCTGCGAAGAGACGAATTTGGTGCTAAATTGGGAAAAGTGCCATTTCATGGCAGATGAGGGAATTGTGCTTCGCCACAAGATCTCCAAGGAAGGTATCAAGGTGGATAGAGCTAAGATTGAGGTAATATCTAACCTACCACCACCACAGAACATCAAAGGTATAAGAGGATTCCTTGGACATGCGGGATTCTACCGCTATTTTATAAAATTTTTTTCTGTTATTGCTAGACCCTTGACGAGCTTGTTAGTCAAGGATGTTATATTTGATTTCAATACTGAGTGTTTAAATGCATTTAACACTTTGAAGCATGCTTTAACCACAACCCCAATGTTAACCTCACCGGATTGGTCTTTGTCTTTCAAAATCATGTGTGATGCTAGTGACTTTGCCTTAGGATGTATATTAGGGTAAAGAAAGGACAAGAAGTTGCATGCCATTTATTATGTTAGTAAAACATTGACTGGACCACAACTGAATTATACTACCAAAGAAAAGGAGCTTCTAACAGTAGTCTTTGCATGTGATAA
This sequence comes from Dalechampia spathulata, assembly GCA_948192965.1. Classification (NCBI taxonomy): domain Eukaryota; kingdom Viridiplantae; phylum Streptophyta; class Magnoliopsida; order Malpighiales; family Euphorbiaceae; genus Dalechampia; species Dalechampia spathulata. The sequence goes on along the minus strand of CANYBF010130548.1, from coordinate 1,721 downwards.
GTTTAGAGCTTATATTTTAGGTTCTAAAGTAATTATTTTTACTGATCATGCTGCTTTGAGGTATTTATTTGCAAAGAAAGACGCAAAGCCAAGACTGATTAGGTGGGTGTTACTGCTTCAAGAATTCGATATTGAGATCAAAGATAAGAAGGGAGCTGAGAATGCAGTTGCAGATCATCTTTCATGACTGGAGAGGGATGAAAGTGATGGTGAAGAAAGCAAGCCTATCAAGGAGGAATTTCTTGATGAGTCTGTATTTGTGTTGCAGGAAAAGAAGCTGCCTTGGTATGCGGATATGGCTAATTACTTAGCTTGTCGTATAGTGCCTTTCGATGTTTTATATCAACAACGGAAGAAGTTCTTTGCCAACATTAAGAGTTACCAGTGGGAGGAGCCATACTTATTTCACAAATATGATGATGGCTTGATAAGGAGGTGTGTTCTAGAAGAGGAAATGATGCCTATACTAATACAATGTCATGATTCAACTTATGCAGGGCATTATGGAGCCAACACAATAGCTAGCAGGGTGCTAGAATGTGGGTTCTACTGGCCGACACTCTTCAGAGATGTAAAATATTATGTGCTCCACTGTGATAAGTGCCAAAGAACAGGGAACATATCAAAGTGGGATGAGATGCCTCAATCTTTGATCCTGGAGGTTGAAATATTTGATGTTTGGGGCATAGACTTCATGGGACCATTCCCCACTTCTATGGGAAACAAGTATATACTGGTGGGAGTCAATTACATCTCCAAATGGGCCGAAGCAGTGGATCGCCCCACCAATGATGGCAGAGTGGTCAATAGGTTCATCAAGCAGCTGCTCACTAGATTTGGGGTACCTAGAATGCTTATTAGCGACAGAGAAGTGCATTTCTATAATGCAAAGTTGGAAACTCTACTTAGGAGATATAATATGCATCACAAGGTCACCACAGCATACCATCCACAGACCAACGGTCAAGTGGAGGTAGTGAACCGAGAACTTAAGAGAATCTTGGAAAAGACTATCAGTGGATCTAGGAAAGATTGGGCAGCAAAGCTGGATGACACACTATTGACATATCGAACAACATTCAAGACCTCTATAGGAACAACTCCCTATAGGATGATTTATGGCAAAGCTTGTCATTTGCCTATAGAGTTAAAGCATAAAGTGTATTAGGCGATCAAACACCTGAACTATGATTTGAAGAAAGAAGGAGAGAAAAGACAGCTACAGCTACAAGAATTGGAAGAACTGAGGCATCTAGCATATGAAAATGCTAAGCTATACAAGGAACAGACCAAGCAGTGGCACGATGCACACATTAAGGTAAAAACATTTAGTGTTGGCGATAACGTTCTCTTATTTAATTCTAGATTGAGACTGTTTCCTGGAAAGCTCAAGTCATGATGGAGCGGTCCTTTCAAAATATCTCAAGTATTTAAGAGCAAAGCAGTAGAGTTGCAGAATGACAAAGGAGAAACCTTTAAGGTCAATGGACAGTGGTGTAAGGTATATCTCGGTGGTTTAACATAGTAGCCAAGCGAGGTAACGTCTTTAAACTAAGCTGCAATGAGGTAAGGTGTTACACCCGCATCTAAGACCCTAGGAGTTTGTATGCCTACACGTATGTATACGTGTATAAACGTGTGTTTGTATGGATGTACGTGCATATAAATGTATGCGTATGTATCTATGTATGTGGATGTGTATGTAGGTATGCATGTATGTA
>CANYBF010130412.1:0-15026 GCA_948192965.1 Dalechampia spathulata | reverse complement strand
TAAAATTATTTTTATTAAAATGAATTTTCACGATCTGGCTTGTATTAATTCATGAAATTATTGCCTAATAATTACTGGATTTTGACTCTTGGTTCGTACTTTTAAATGGTATTGGACTAGTCAATTAAATCCAAAATTCATTTGCTACTAATCAATTTATTTATTTATTTTGCATATTAATCCATTCGCATTTTGGATCGTACAACTCGAGGGAGAAAAAGGGTATTACTTAATACCCGGGAATTAATGTATGCGAGGAATATTTGTAATAGGATAGGATTTATTTGATCTGTAATAATCCCCCTATTTCCCCCCATAATATCCCCTAATTTCCTCGATCCCTTTCACCGGACTTTATTTTTATTCATATATTTGCTTAAATATACTATGTCATCATGTCACATGCCATGTCACATGACACATGCATACACTACTATGCATGCCATGCATATACCGTATGCCATAACATATTGTATTTCATATGCATATACGTATAAATATGCAAATATGCAAATATGCCAATACGCAATCCAATACGCAATCCAATACGCCTTATCATACATACATATATGCCATGCCATATACTATGCCACGACGTATGCCATTACACATAACATACCGTATGCCATACATATACTATGCTAAATACACATTTACATACGCACCACTATGCCATGCCATACATATGCCATGTCATTCATCATCTTACATACCATGCATACGGTATGTCATTTATCTCACATGCCATGCATACGGTATGTTATTCACCTCACATGCTATACATATAGTAATTCGTCCATTTCACATGCCATGCATATGGTATGCCATACAATGCCATGTTATAATTTAACATTTTACATGTCATGCCACATGACACAAGCACATTCTACTACACATGTCATGCATATGCCATGCCACGCATCACTTCACATGCCATGCATTTAGTATGTCATACATCTAACATGTCATGCGTATGCCATGTATTACACTATCACACATATCATGCATATAATATGTCATATATCATCCACATGCCATGCATAAGGTACGTCATTCACTATGTCATGACATCCATCACCTCACATATCATGCCTATAATATGTTATTCATGCATACGCATCGCATACGCTGTACGCTTAAACGCTAAAATGAATCTAAAATGTTGATGCATAACGTAATACGCTACTTGCCATAATATGTGCTCACATATTAGGATTGCCATATCATGCATATGATATGTCATACATGCTCACATGTCATGCATATGCCATGTTACTTTTACAGCTATATCACATGACATGCATATGTCATGCTATATAAATGCCATATAGCTTTATATGTCATTCTACGTGCAACCTTGCAACGATAATTCACATGACGCGATGTGTGTTTATAATTACGCTCGTATGCTTGCCTGCTTAGGACAATTAATTCCAACTAAAATGGTAAAATCGATTTTGGAAACTCATAGAATAGATCTGCACCACCCGAACCCAATCTCTGAAGGGTTTAACTAGCACTCATGCTATGGGTCGGTTGGACCAACCCGGAACCATCCGGTGGTGACTCCTTGTGACTCTTTCGAGTCTGTATCATTTCCTAAGGGAACCCCTTAGGAAGACTACACTTTAACTCCAAGTGTGGTCCTCGGTCCGTGACTTTCGCAAGCCTCGCTTTGGGCCCCGGCAGAAACCGGCGCTCACACATGCTAAAAGAATAAGTTTCCTCAATCCAATAAATACGTTTGACTTGTAATTGAAATGATTATGATTCTTAAATTTTTTGTAACAATTTATTTGGACTTGATAATAATTAATGAATGAAAAAGCTATAAAGAAATGGATTAAAAGTGTACGCTAAAAGTAATTTAGAAGTAAAAAGGATAGTTATTTGCATTAAAGAATGGTTCTCATTTACATGAAAATAAAAATGCTTCGAATGAATTCTTTAATTGCTAAACTTGTTGATCTTTTTCTTTGTGTTAGTTGTTCTTAATTGATTATTATTATCCTTGTCATCCCATTCTCTTCCAATTTATTCCTTAAGCTAAATAACTACTTCATTTCCTACCAGCAAATAAACTGCTTCATTTCCTAAACATTCCCATGTCCAAGCCAACAAATAACTGTACACTATCCATTATTTTTAAACTTCCAACTTAAATTCTAGTTGAAAATTTTAATTAATTGGTTATAATTAATTTAGATTCAAACAACACTCTCGTATACAAATAACTTGCTCCAATAAAGTCATTGAACTACAATCCAATTTAAATTCAGCCTCAAACTTCAATTATTTTTTCAGAATTCAAAGAACTCAAGCAGATCATGCCTCCTATCTTTATTTTGCTGCAAATAATGGTTCTTTATTTTGCTGCAAATAATGGCTCTTTATTTTACTGCAAATAATGGCTTTGTTCGGCAATAGTGATAGAGGTAGAGTTTAGAAGTTTATTAAAATTAAACCTCTATTTTATTGTTTGGTGAGAGATTATTAAGAGAAGTGGTTAGAGGTTGAAAGAGTGGAGTATGAAATGTTAATACTCCTAACATTTAGCTATTGGAATATTTTTTTTACATTTTTTATCCTTAAAATATATTTAAAAACTCAGTCTCTCCGTTTAGAAAAATAATTGCCGTCATACTTTTTCACAAAATACAGAAAACACACAATTTGCTATCCTTAAACAATTATCATCATACTTTTTAGAAAAATTTACCATCTTATTCATTTATTATTTGTTGAAGCAATCTTCCTTTCAAGATCATTTATCATTATTTCAAATTCATTTTTGATTGATCAATATTATATATGATCAATAACTTAAATCTTTAAAATATTTATAAGATTATCAATAAAAAAAAAATCAAATTCATAATTAGAATATTTTTTGAAATTTATCTACCTTATTTTAGGAATAGTGAAAATAGTATAAAAACATATTTGATGTAATCAAATCACTGATGATTTATTTTTCGATATTCCAAGTGTTTGTGATTTTAATTACTACTTTCAATGTCCTATACAAATGTTTTTATATTTTTATTATGTTATGTTAATATAACATATTATTTTTTAATTATTATGTCTTTTGTGGCTTTGATTTCAAAATAATTTTGAAGTAAATGAAAATATTTTTAGTTGATTTTCAATTAATTAGACCGAGGATTAAATGATGTTCATGTTGCAATATAAATTAAAAATTATGGAATTTGAAATTTATATAACAAAATTAATATTTGATCTACATTTATTTGTTAGCTTTTAATACTTATATCTTTAATATATATATATATATATATGCTAAATTAAAAGAATATATACTTTCATTTAAAATTATATTGAAAATGTCCTTTTTTGTAATTTCATGTTTAATAATAATTTAACTAACTATGTTTACCAAACATAAAATCTTTAAACCATTATATAAACATCTAATCCCTAATACCTAATATCAAACTACTAACAACAAATACTAATAACTAATAAAACAGCTAACAACTAATAAAACAGTTAACAACTACTTAAACAGTTAAAATTGTCGAATAGAACCAATATCACAAACTCAGAAAAGCCAAAACAAACAACCATTGAATAAATATGTTGGGAACACTTTCACCCTTTCTGCCCTCTCTCGAGCGACCAAGCATGGATAATTCCTCCTCTTTGAGCTCTACGATCTTTGCGGGATACCTCAAAGCTTCGCCGATATTGACTCTTATTTGGCCACAAGTTTAATAATTTTATCCCAATAAACTCCATCCCTCAATCTCCGCTGCTTCCACTCTATTTGTACCCAAAGAGAGCTTCTATTGATTTCACCAACAAAAGTAACCCATCAAAGAAAAGCAATGCATGTAAGAAATCAAAGAAAAGTTTACTGTTTTGCCCTGTAAATTGTTAAAGACATGTCCGTCGAGTACTAATGGCGTTGGTCGAAAATAAAAATAAAACTTGAAATTGGGCTTTTGATGTTTTTATTCAATAAAAACGCGGAAAATGAGATTTTGACAATATATCAACCACAAATATCCACTCTTTCAATCACAAATAATAATATAAAAATACATAATATTTGATTACTAATAAATTAAAATGAAAAGTAAACATTTAAATACCAATATTTTAAAATAAAAATAAAACATTTAAATATCAATTAAAAATAAAATATTAATAAAATAGTTAAACCTTACATTCAAACACTTTTAAACATTTAACAAAATAAAACAAAACATTTAAAGATTACTATTTAAACAAACATTCAAATATTTAAAATTTAAATATTTAATGAAAGTAAAAATAAAAATGTTTAAAGATTAAACAAAAAAAATAATATTTAATGAAAATTAAAAATAAAATATTTAAAAATTAATATTTAAACATTAAACAAAATATTCAAATATTAAAATTTAAACATTAATGAAAATTAAAATTTAAAATTTAAAATTAATATTTAAACAACAAATAAAATATCTAAATATTAAATAAAATATTAAAATTTAAACAAGAATTAAAATATCCAAACCTTAATCACACAAACATCTTATCAAAATATTTTATGAATCAAAATTTAAAAATAAAAACAAACTAAAACACTTAAATCTTAAAACCTTAATCATTCAATCAAAATATTTAAAAAATTTAAATATCAAAACCTATAAACATTTAAATCTAAGACCTTAAATTTTATCAAAAATATTTAAAAGAATTAAAATTTAAATATCAAAAATTTTAAAAATTTAAAACTTAATACTTAAACATTTATCAAAAACATTTAGGGTCCATTTGGGTTGCAAAATTGGAATTGGAATTAGAATTTCAATTCTAATTCTAATTCTCTTGGAATTATAATTAAGTTAGAATTCTAATTTTGTTGTTTGGATAATATAAAAAATTATAATTTTTATAATTTGAATATATTGGAATTACAATTTTATTATTTGACTCATATATTGAATTATAACTTTGATTTGTAATTTTGAAAATAAAATTATTTTTAAATATAAATTTTAATTTTTGAAATATTTATAAAAATTATTTAAAGTATCTGTTTTCAAAAAATAATAAAAATTTAAATTTAAATTCTTTGAAAAAATCTCCAACTTTACTTTATCTCTTCATTTCTCTTGATTTTTATTTTTTCCAATGCAAAGATACCTTTTTGTTTATTTTTCTTATTTTGGAATTAGAATTCTTGAACTACTCATGATGAATTAAAATTTTAAATCTAAATTCCAATTCCAATTTAATATGGGTCACCAAATACTAGAATTATATTTCTGATGTCCAATTTCAATTCTCAATTCTAATTTTTTGATTATGAACCAGGGCCTTAAAGGAATTAAAATTTAAATATCAGAAACTAAAAACATTTAAATCTTAATACCTTAAACATTTATCAAAATAACTTGAGGAATTAAAATTTATATATCAAAAACTAAAAATATTTAAATCTTTAAGACCTTAAACATATCAAAACAACTTAAGGAATTAAAATCTAAATATCAAAAAACTAAAAAAGAACATTTAAATCTTAAGACTTAAACATTTACCAAAACAACTTAAGGAATTAAAATTCAAATGTCAAAAAAAAATTTAAACTTTAAAACTTAAATACCTTATCCGAAATACTTCAAGAATTAAAATTCAAATATCAAAAGATGAACTCTAAATCTTAAAACCTTGAACATTTACAAAAAAGTAAGGAATTAAAATTTAATTGTAAAAAATATAAACATTTAACCAAACACAATTAAACATAGATTAAAGCAGTAAAAACATAGGTAGCATAGTTTAATATGAATGTAGAAGAAACCTCAAAACTTTGAACTTGGACTTAAAGACTTGACATCAATAAAAATCTTGACAAAATAAATCCACTTTTAGCACATGTATCCATACTTCACTAACCACCATAGCACCTTTCAATTCCTAAGCCTCAAACAATTGGCTTTTATCCATTGTCTAGCCTCACAACATATACTATATTTTTTTGACTTCCCTGATTTCAAACCAGTAAAGTTGTTGTACTTACTTTGTAGAATACTTGCTTTTGTAAGAATTTTTAACAAATACCTTACTAGCTTTTAATTGCCTAGAATTGTTGCTTACGCCCATATCTATCCTTAACCAGTAAATGTATCATTGTTTATTGGTTAACCAATACTGCTAACCACCTTAGCTTTACCTTTGCATATTTTGTATTCTTGTTAGGTGCATCCATGTTTGATAGGCTTATGGCATGACTGTTATCACTTGCCTTTCATCAAGTGATCAATATAACTCAAAATTTCTTCTGCCTTGAACTACGGCTACCACTATTTCATTTTTGTTTATTTATATCCTTTGTAAGATCTTGTAAATACCCTTCTCTTACATGGTAACTATGGGCGGAGTTTTTGCTACAACCCAAAGTGAAGCTTAAGATGCACGTACTAAGGGCCCATTTGGAGCGAACATGCAATCTTCTTGAGGGGCTACCTCGAGGAATGAGATGAACTCAAAAGAATCATAAGATAGAGTCAACATCAGATGGTTTCAGATTTGGTTCAACTGACCCATTAGCATGAGTGATAAGTTAAACCCTTCAGAGATGGGTTCAGGTGGTGAAGATCTATTCATTTAAAGTTTCAAGTTTGATTTTACTATTTTAGTCAAATTAATTATCCTAGGTAGGCGAGCATTCATAAGCATGAATAAGCACATAATGCAGTATAGCTTGGCAACAATCATAGCAGATATAACATGATAAATATGATATAATAATCATGGCAGGGCATCATGATACGATAATCATGATGAATGAAACATGGTATATGCATGGCATATGAGAAATGACATGGCATAAACATGACATGATGTGGCATGACATGTGAAAAATGACATGATATAAGCATGGCATGTGAGAAATGACATGACATTGGCATGACATATGGAAGATGACATAGCATAAGTATGACATATGAGAAATGATATAACATAGCATACATCATATAGCAATGATAAAATGAGCATAGCAACATGAATGAAAATTAATAATGGCTCGAAGAAAGGGATCAAGGAAGATAGGGGATACATGATGAATTAAGGCTAAATCATACAACTAAAGCGGGAATAGAAATGTATTCTATTACAAAAGATCTATGACATGTGAGAAATGACATGACATTGGCATGACATGTGGAAGATGACATGGCATAAGTATGACATATGAGAAATGATATAACATAGCATATATCATATAGCAATGATAAAATAGCATAACAACATGAATGAAAATTAATAATGGCTCGAAGAAAGGGATCAAGGAAGATAGGGGATACATGATGAATTAAGGCTAAATTATACAACTAAAGGGGGAATAGAAACGTATTCTATTACAAAGTATCTTCAATGATACAAAAATTTGAGATGTTAAGCAACATCTCCTATACTCAAAAAATGACTCACGCAACATGAGCCAAAAATGCATGAATGAAAAAATGTAAAATAGACAAATAATCACTAAGTAATAAATGAAATTTAGGACTAAAATAACCAATTTGATGCCATGTGAAAACATGAATCACAAGCCAAAGTCCAATGGATATAATGACAATAATTATAAAAATACAACAAGTCATGAAAATCATAAAGAAAGTAATCAATTTTAGGCAAAATTGATCAATAGCATAATTATACTTTTCTAAGATCATATGTGGCATCACTTAGAAAAAATCAAGATCCAATTAAGCTAATCATAGTAAATGATAAATAAATCATAATTAAAATGATATTAATTGAGAAAATAAGCAAATTAGATGATTTAATGGCAAAATCAAGTGAAATTGATCATGAGATAATGAATTAGAGGACTCTAACATCATTCAAATATTAATTAGAGATGGTAAATACATCCAATCCAAGCCAATCATATCAATACTAATGAATCAAAAAATTAAATAAGCATTTAACTCAAAAATTAAGTTTAAAGCTAAAATTAATGATGTAGGATCAATGTATGATGAATTCAGATCATTAAGGTTATTGTGAAACCACTAATGCTACTGAAAACTTTGATTGGCATCAAAAAAATATGTAAAATGAGTGAAAAATGAATGAAAAACTTGAATTTTTGAAAAATCTGGCAACTCTGTGTGCCATATATATAGGGATGTTCACCACATATAGGCTATGTATCACACACATAGTGTGTTGTGCACAACACATAGTGTGCATAAAATGAAGAAAAAATTCATTTTTAAGCAAATACATGAATCAAATCATAAATCTAGGTAAATATGTGACTATCATAGATCATTCAAGCTATGGGAAAACTATGAATGCTATTGTTACATTCATGATTGAAGCCAATCAATGAAAAACAAATCAAAAATCACAAACCCACAATAAAATCAAGAGAAACTAAGAAAAAGAATAGACATTCTACACTCACTAAAGTAGGATTAGCTTCCAACTTGATTCTAAAACATGATTAGGGATTTAAGAGAGGATTAATTAGTCACTAACCTTAGATTAATTACTTAATTAAGTGTTTAATTAAGTGAGTAATCAATTTGGCAGAGTTTGGGTGCAATTAATTAATTTCAGACCTCTTTATCATAAATACAAGGCATATATTTGTAGTTGAGGGTAATGATTTGCCAAGGAATTGATAAATAATGTGGAATTCTGGAAAATTATGCATGATATGCACAGCATATAGTGCTATATTCACATCATATAGTCCAAAGAAAGGCTATATGAGTATCATATAGTCCAAAGAAAGGCTATATGTGCATCATATAGTCCAAAGAAAGGCTATATGTGTAATATGTAGCAATATATACCTAGCATAATGCAAAAATGACCTATATGCACCACCCAATGTGAGTGCATTGGGATGTGTGCCATATGTCAAACAAGTATCATTTGGGGTTTAAATGCATGGTGACATATGGAGCATATTAGATTTTTATGGGAAAAGATTGTGCACTGATCATGCGCAGCATGTAGCACTATGTACTTTGCATATCATAAAATGCATGTTATGTACTCCACCTTCCATAAACAAAATTTAACATGCTCCATATATCTTGAGCACTCAGGGGAGGCTAAAAGGCATGTGTGCAAATCAAGGTTGACATCCGGGACCTATACCAAGCTGAATCAAAGAAAACCTAAAGTTGTAGTGTGTAGGTGAAAAGTAAAGGTCAATAATTTACACCCTGATTAGGATCAATTTGAGGCAATACAAGCAAAAGTTATCAAAATGAAACCTAATCACCATATGAATTTTCATTAAAAACAATAGAAAATAACTAATTGATGCTCATGTTAAGGCTCGATGCTCGTGCTGAGGCTTATAGGGTTCTCATACTAAGGCTTATTACTCCACGGGGGAAAATCATGATCCATTAGGGAAAACTTAATCAAGATACTCATGTTGAGGCTTATGTCTCCATTAAGAAAGAAAGTGTGATCCACTAGGGATAACTCAACTGTGATACTCATTCCAAGGCTTCTAAGTCTTCAAAAGATCAAAGATGACTCCTTGAGGATACCGAGACTTACAACCAACTCTGCCACTAGATGCTCAACCAAGGTAATCAATGTTGATCAAGTGGTGCTCATGCTAAGGCTTACAACTCCATAGGGAGGAACATGTAACCTAATAATGCCATTGGGCGCCTGGTGCTAGGGTGAGATGATTAATTTTGATCATGTAGTGCTCATGCTAAGGCATGTAACCCAATTCCGTAATTGGAAGCCCGATGCTCAAACGAGATGATCAATGCTGATCATGGTCAACTGTTAGACCAATGGCTTTGCTATAAGGCTTAAAATCACATGATGTCTGAGTTTAGATGTCTGCTGCTAGGATTTAGGAATTAAATGCCTGACTCTATGATCGCTACTGGATTAAGTGGTCAACTGCAGAACCTGGGTGATCAACTGCTAAATCAGGGTGAACAACTGCTAGTTCTAAGGTGATCAACTGTTGGATCAATACTTGCACCATTAAATAAGTGTTTAATATCTCCAAAGATTACATTCGAGACCCATTACTAGAATATGACACTTTTTGATCAACTGTTTGACCAGTAGTCAAAGGCTTGACTGAAACTGATCATCTGCTGGGTCAATTTCTTATCTATGCTAGACATAGAAAAGTAATTTTTTAATGAAATTAGAATTAAAATAGTCTAGAAAAAATACATGAATTTTTTAATATCAGTCTACGGTATTTTGATTAATTTTCTAGAATTTTTAAATGTTACAAGTTGTGAAAATTGGACTTGCTAGGGCAAAAGTGCTCCAAAAATTCTAAAATTTTTATAAGTAACCTAACTCAATGAGTGCATCTTCATGAGCGTATGGTGCATGTTAGTAGAGCTCCATGATAACTGGTACATGTACTATGCATATAGTATGTAATTTTCAATAATCCCATGCTGCTAATGTGATTTTCCTAATCCCATCACCCATACCTATAAATATAAGCCTTGTATTTATGGATAAGAGTCTAAAAATTGATTAAACTTGCCTGAACTCTATCAAAATTAAATATCACTTAATTAAACACTTAATTAAGTCATTAATTTAGGATATAGACAAATTAACCTTAATTAAATCCTTAACCATGTTTGGAATCAAGATTACAGAAGCACAATCTGTTTTGGTGAGTTGAATGCCTATTCTTTTCTCCTTCTTCTCTTAACTAAACACTTAATTAAGTCATGATGGATTTGTGATTTTGGCTTTATTTTAATGATTTGATGATTACCAATGCTTATTTGTAGTCTAAATGATCTGCTATTATGCTAGATCTACTAAGGTTTAGTTTTATTTTTATATTTTGCTGAGAAACATGTTTTCCTTTAAATTTGCCTTACTACATGCTGTGCACATCACATGATGTACACCACACATAGATTACATATGGTGCATATCATTTGATGTGTTATGTACATCATGTCCTTATTTCCAAAAAATTTCATTTTTCCCTCAATTTTTTCTTATTTCCTGTCAAATTATGAAGATCTCAGTAGCATTAGAGGCTTCACAGTAGCCTTAATGATCTAAGTTCATCATTTAGCATCCATATTTCATCAAATTTGGCTTTAAAATCAAGTTAAATGCTTATTTAATTTATTTAATTGATGTTTTATGATGTTATTGGGTTTGGTTGGTTGAGTTTACTATCTCCTATTGACATTTAATGATGTTAGTGACTCCCAATTCATTGTACCATGATCCTTTGCTTATGATTTTACTATTAAATCATCTTATTTTGCTTAATTACTTAATTATGTCATCTTAATTATGTTTATTATATCACTTGACATATTTAGCTTGATTGGACATTGATTTGTTTCTGAGTGATGCTTCAAATGATCTTAGAAATTTTGATTTTACTATTGATTGATTTTACCTGAAACTGATCATTTTTGCATGATTTTCATGATTTGACTCATGTTTATTCACCTTTCATTACTGTTGCCACTACATTCATCAGACTTTAACTCTTAATTTGTGCTTTCATGTGGTACAGAATTAGTCAATCAAGTCCTAAATTTTTTTGTTACTAATGATTTTGCTTGTTTATTTTACATTTTCACTCGTGCATTTTCAGCTCATGTTGCTTAAGGTTGCCTTTTTCCCGAGTGGATGAGACGTTGCTTAATGTCTTGGATTTCTTGTATCAATAAAGATCCTTTATAATAGAATAGCTTTATTCCCCATTTTTGTATGATTTAATCCTAAATCCCTCGTGTATCCTCTATCTTCTACGATCCCTTTCACTGGCCTCTTATTATTTTTTATTCATGTTACTATGATCATTTTATCATTACTATATGATGTATGTTATATCATGCCATGTCTATACCATATCATCTTGCATGCCATACTTATGCCATGTCATTTCACATGTCATGCCTATGCCATGTCATCTCATATGTCATGCTTATGCCATGTCACTTCATATGCCATGCATATGTCATGTCATTTCACATGTCATGCCTATGCCATGTTATTTTACATGTCATTCTTATGTCCTGTCATTTTAGATATCATACTTATATCATGTCATGCCTATGCCATGTCATTTAATATGTCATGCCTATGCCATGTCATCTCATCTGTCATGCTTATGCCATATCATTTCACATGTCATGCCTATGCTATGTCATCTCACATGTCACGCCTATGCTATATCATCTCACATATTATGCTTATGCCATGTCATTTCATATATCATGCCTATGTTATGTCATCTTACATGTCACGCCTATGCTATATCATCTCACATATTATGCTTATGCCATGTCATTTCACATGTCATGCCTATGTCATGTCATCATCTCATATGACATGCCTATGCCATGTCATCTCACATGTCATGCCTATGCCATGTTATTTCACATTATCATGCATATATCATGTTTCATGCCAGGATTACCATATCATATTTACCATGCTACATCTGCTATGATTACTGTTATGTTATACCCCATTGTATGCTTATTTCATGCTCATGAATACTCGCTTGCCTAGGATAATTAACTCGACTAAAATGGTAAAAGTAAACTTGAAACTCTAAGTGAATAGATCTTCACCACCTTAACCCATCTCTGAAGGGTTTAATTTAGTACTCATGCTAATGGGTTAGTTGAACCAATTCCAGAACCATCTGGTGGTGACTCCATCTTGTAACTCTTTTGAGTCCATTTCATTCCTTAAGGTAGCCCCTTGAGAATACTGCATTTTTACCTCTGGTCTCTGGGTCACGGTGAAATCCTTGCCCATACATATCACCTACTGATTCCACCTCTAAAGCTAGATAGGCAATAATGGATTTTCTGGCCGAGACGGCTGTAGAATCGATGGGTTAAAGATGTAATATTTCACCCTCTTGAATGTGAACTAGTAGTTTCCATCCTAAACCAAATATTGGTTCTTCCTTAAAATCTTGAAGATAAGCTCACATATGGTAATGAGCTTAGCAATGAATCTACTGATTTACTAGAGTTATCCCAGGAATCCCTTGACTTCGGTCTCAGTTTTGGGAATAAGAAACTCATATATCAACTTTGCCTTGTTAGGATCTAGTTGATAACATAACCCAATAGCTTATCGAACATCACTCCAAAAGTGTGCTTCTTCGAGTTTAACCTGAGCCCATACTTCTCAACCCGTATGAGAAATATGTCAAGAGTACCCGAATGTTCTTCTCTGGAAGGAGACTTCACCATCATATTTTTGTTTAACTAGTTTGAACTTAGGCTTGATCAAAATTTTGTGTTCCATTATATTTTGTTGACATCTGACATATCTTCATAGCCTCGAGCAAAGGCTTTTATATGCTATTTTAACACTATGATGATTTCTATTCTCTCATCAGGGGTTAAATTTGATGCAATAAGGAGATGACAGGACCTGTCATCTATGCTAATGTTAACAGTTTCTATGTATGATGCATTAATGTCAAAAATGCTCATGTTCATACATAATACCATCATAATACACATCATAAACATAAGCAAAACTATTTTTCATTGTATTAAATTTCAAAGGGATTCTATCATTATCAAAAAGGATAGAAATAAAGATATCATTATCCTCATATATAAGCTCATCAAACGTACTATCTACTAAGATGGTGATTTCCTTGTTGACCTTTTGAAGAAACATATCCCCCATATCCAAACTCTACAGCTAATACTCCAATGCAGCGATTGTAGTGGCTTCTGACTTGAGGTAACCTGTCATATCCATACTAGTGACCCTAGTTATTTTGCACTGTTACATTGTATATGCTTGATTAATGTGGTTATATGATGTATATGTATATGATTGTAGTGTGTATGATTGTATAATGGTATGATTGCTCAATGTAAATGGTTATATGTAATGATATTGTGCTTCTTGATGAATGATAGGAATGAAATGTGTATGTGCCTAATGAATATGGATGATGATGCTATGTATTAAGCATGCCTTATATTGATATACGTGATAGAACATGTATGAATGGTTTATGAATGATAGAATAAATGATTTAGATGTTTGGTTTATGTTTAGGTAGCTTAGGAGTGAGTTAGAGTGGCTGGGAGATGAGAGTGGAGAGTGGTATGGACGTACGGATCACCGTACGGGCGTACCAAGCATAAGAGACGAGTAGCATTAGGCTCCTGGAGACCGTACATGCATACCAAAGGGTTATCCGGCCGTATCGGTGCTGGCAAGAAATTGGGTTTGTCAGGTAGATTATGGTGGTACAGGCGTACCAAATGAGGTATGAGCGTATCATCCCTCGTAAGAAATTAGCTTATCAGGAGTTTTAGCTCCGTACGGGCGTACCATGTCACACCCGGCCCATACCCAGGAGGACATGCTCCCGTGACACAGACAGCGGCCCCCAGAAGAAGATCAGTGCCTGCACCACAAGGGATGCATCGTGCAGACGTCGTATGGGGACACATCTCTAGGCTTAATGGTGGTAGTGCAACAAAACACTATGATATGCAAATAACCCTGGATAACTTAACATACACACAAGCAACATACAATAACAGGCAATTCTGTATCTCATATATATAAAACCTGTTATACAATATGTGAGTGTGTACATAACACCACCAAAAGCTATACAATAACTACATAACTACTGCCACCCTAGTTACACAACCAAAAGAGGATTGGAGTGTGCCGTAGGAGTCCCGTACCAAGTTGAGATCAGTCTGTCTCAGCTGACAACCTCTAATCCTTCTCTGAACGCTCACTCGAGGGCTCTGTACCTACGTTCATCAAATGACAAATGCTAAGATAAACTCAGTGGTGCTAGCAACATATATAAACAGTCATGCAACATATAGCAATTCATAAAATCAGAACATTTCAATCCTATCATCTCATGCAATGCAAATG
Source organism: Dalechampia spathulata (assembly GCA_948192965.1). NCBI lineage: Eukaryota > Viridiplantae > Streptophyta > Magnoliopsida > Malpighiales > Euphorbiaceae > Dalechampia > Dalechampia spathulata. Next base: position 116 of record CANYBF010130412.1, on the reverse strand, counting down.
CAACTACACCTGGCAGTCTCCCTCATTCTCTTTTTACTCATTCACTCTTGTTTTCCTGTAATTGTGCACATTCCTTTCGCACACACTGGATCCCGATAGGTACCGGTACTCATCTC
>CANYBF010130354.1:0-10640 GCA_948192965.1 Dalechampia spathulata | reverse complement strand
ATTTAAGGTAAGCATTATACATATCATAATCATATGGCATACCACATGAATCATAACATGGCATAACATGGTGGAATAAGGGAAAAAGAATGGAAAATGATATATGAAAAAGGCTAAATGTTTATTACTGGGCAAAATGATATGAATTCCTACGGGAATTAAATGAATATGATATCATGAAAAGAAAGATAATAGAAATTGAAAAGTCATATGAAAAATGAGCTCATATGTATTGAATCACAGTGATGATATAATGAAAGCCCAGAAATTGTGCATATGAAAGAAATGATGGATCAAAGTATAAGCGGGAGAATGCATGGCATGAATGCATTTTCATGCATTATTCATAAAGTTTGACATTTGATAATATGATATGATACATAATATAATTAAATGATATGTCATCTTCTGATGAATAATTAATATGATTGCATTATAATTCAAGATAGTCATGCAAAATGATTCATACGTATATGACATGGCATTTAAATGAAGTGATCATACGACTTTAAAATAAATGATATGATGATTAAATTGACATGAATGCATCATGAACTATTAATGCCATGGATCTTAAAATGCTATGATTAACTGGACTATATGATTATTTATATTTCATGTTATAACTAGCACCATTGAGTTTTATACTCAGCGTTTGTCAATTGATAAACGCAGGAACAAGCAAAGACGTGGAAGAGAAACGTTAGTGGTAGCAGCGGGACCAACCAATATGATTGGTAATAAAACTATTATGGACTTCTTATAAGTAATAATCGTGCAAGGTTTTAATAAGCACTTTGGTAGCACATTAAACATTGATATATTATAAATATGTAATAATGTGTGTATAACTATGACACTAAAATGGTATGGACTAAATAATGAATGTATGTCAAACCAGGAACTGTTAAATAAATTGGACTTATTTAAAAAAAAAAATTTTCCGCACTTATTATGAATATATGAAATCCCTTGTAGGATGATTATTGATTTTCTTGATGGAGAATTAGTAATCATTCTACGGGAGCATGTTACGCAGCCAGAAGACGTAACACTTATATTTTTAACCATATGTAATTACCTTCCTTATTTTGTAATTTTTACATTTTAGCTTCATTGTTCATGTTTTATAGGTTTAGAAAGTCAATCCATGCATAATTTTATTTATTTTAGATGACACGAGTTGTGTTAAAGGTTACACGAATTGGGTTAATCTTGTTGATATAAGAAATAAGTGCATATAGCCAACATGACTCGTGTTAGAGGTTAGACAACTCATATTGGCCTTAATTGAACATGCAATCTTCACTTTTTGGATGACATAAGTCGTGCCATGGCCAACATAACTCGTGTCATGGCCAACACAACTCGTGTTAACCTCAAAAACTTCACCTATCTTATACACAAGCTCAACACAACTCGTGTTAAGCATAACATGACTCATATTGAATGATTATTCCATACTTTTTCACTTATTTTCACCTTTAATCCAAGTCATTTAATCAAATATTGAAGTATCATGATGATCTACATAAAAAATAGCCATTTAGAGCGATTTTCTTAGGGATATAAAGGATAAATTTAGGGTTTCATAGAGGATCTATCATATCATATTGTAGGTTTTAGGGTTCGTCTTTAAATAATATCATATAATTAGATTTAGGGTTTTCTTCTATTTCTATTATAATCTCTTTGATATTCCCTATTATTAGTTTTCATTCAAGGAGTTAATTAGAGATTGAAGCAACAAGAAGGAGTAAAGAAGAAGTTTGAAGGAAGGAAACTTGAAGACTTTTATTTTATTCTTTTAGCTTAATTAATATTTATGATTGTATTGCTTTTCAGCATGATGTTACTTTATAGTTCTTTTTATTTCATTTTGCTTTAGTACATTTTGATCATAGGGTTGAAGCTGTGTTTTGAACAAAATGATGTTTACCATTTAGTAATCTAATTTGTATTCTTCATGATATTATGTTGGAATTATTGTTTATGATGTTTGCTTATTGAAAAGGGCCCTTCTAACTAGTTGAACATTAATTGGTTAATTGACTACTTTGAAAGAATAGTTAATTAAACTAAATAAATACAAGAACATCAATTAAGTTAATTACATAAATTGTAGGAGTTAAGTTAATTGGAGGCTTGAGTGTAGTAATTACGATGAATCACTAAAAGTAACTTAGCAATCAAGAAAGTAGATGTTAGCTTGTTTTTAGTAATGATTAATCTTTTGAAAGCAAGACTTTTGCATATAAACACTATCTTGATGAATTCTGAACTTGATTAATAATGGATTAAAATATCTTTGTTTAAGCATGATTTCATCCCTATGGTGATTGTATATTATGTATATATTAAGTTTAGTTAATTTACATACTTGTTATTTAGATAGATAATAATGATTAAATGATAATTTGGTTACCTAAATGTAAAACTTGTTGAATTTAGAACATTAAATATATCATTAACTCATACATCAATAATATTATATTAACTAAATGATTTGCTCGAAACTAAAGCATATCAATTATTATTATTATATTTAAAATATATTTGATTTTTCAATTTAATCAATTTAATATGATTCAATATAGTTCGATCTAATTCTCAATCCATTAATTGTCTAATCTCTAAAATCATATTAATTAAAATTAATAACATAATTTGATGCAATTCTATTCAAAAAGTCAACAGATCAAAAATAATAAAAAATATTTAGAATTAAAATAACAATAACTATGAGAAAAGAGGAGGAGTAGGAGTAGGAGGAGACATTATGGTAGTAGTAGTAGTAGTAATTGATTATGATAGATGGTAGCCATGATGATGATTGATAATGAATGATAATGAAGGTAGATTTGTTATGTTAATTATGGCTAGGTTTAAAAAGAATGGATTTTTTCAAAGCTACCCATTGTTTGAAAAAAATTTCAAAAATATCACCTTTATGAAAAAAATATTATATATTTAGATAATTTATAAAAACTTTTCCATAAATACTTATTTTTGAAATGAGTCATTAATGATCATATTAATGATGATATTAATAATTAAAGTATGTTAGTTTATATATTAATTAATGAATATATATAGGATTATGATATGCTTGTTTTTTAATATTTGTTCCAACTTTAAAATTTAAATTGTAATTAAAATATGTAAGAAATTATATTTAATATTTTCTAAATTTTATATACTATGTATTTTTTTATTTCTTTAAATAAGTATATAACCTTAAAATTAATCTGATTAGGAAGTATATAATTGTTGGCCTTATGGTTTATGAGTTTTGATATCAATAAATAATTCATATTATTTTTGGTGTGATTTATGTTTTCTAGGTTATGTACGATCATACCACCGATTGGTACAGGTGTACTGAGAATCTTTGGATTATTTTATAAAAATTCATATTTTTAGCAGAAGGTTTGATATGGGCATACTACTTATTCTGTACAGTTGTACTACAACCATTACCTAAATCTGCATTTGAGTTTTTGTAGCACTCGTATGGGCGTACTAGTTAAGTGTATAATCATGCATGACTCTGGGCATAAATTTTTGTATCTTACTTAAAAGTGTTTCAATGGAACTATGGATGTTAAATGCTTAGAGTAATAGATTCCTGTTGAGAGAGAAGTATATTTAAGGTTGGAGAATTATTTCTTTAAGTAAGTAGCTTGAATATTGAGCTATTGCATCTTCTCTCTCTCAAATTACTCTTGTTATCTTGAATTCATTAATTACTTTATTTTAATTTCTTTATATTGGGTTAGTGAGAGCGATTACTTGGATATTATTGTTGTAATTGAGAGTGTTATCTTATGAGATTGAACTATATTATAAAGGTTTGAGTTTTAGCCTATAAAATACTAGGGTTAGGATTCTTGGTTGAATAATCCATTTATGTAATCTTGAAAGATTTTAGTGGAACCCTAAGTTGTCACTTAGGAGAGTGGATGTAGGCAATTATTGTACCAAACCACTATAATTTATGTGTTACCTAGTTAGAATTTCAATTGGTATTAGAGCCCATCCTCACTTCTTACTAGAATTAATCTTCTAGAGCTAAAGATCAATGGTAACTTAAAACATAGAGAGTTAATCCTACACAAGGCCTCCTTACTTTGATGGAACCGATTACCCTTATTAGAAGCATAGGATGGAAGTATTTTTGGAGAGTAATGAAGTTAATTTATCAAATTGAATTGAAAATGTTTATGTTCCTCCTACAATCACTATTGAAGGTGTCACAACCTTGAAGCCAAAAGTAACTTGAACTAAAGAAGAATTCAAAGCTAATGCTAGAAATAAGAAAATGATGAACATGCTCTCTTATGTTCTTAATCATAAGGAGTATGACCACGTTTCTCATTACATAATGGCTAAGCAAGTATGGGATGCTTTAGAAACACACCATAAGGGAACCAGCTAAGTTCGAATGAAGAAGGTGCAACTCTTAACTTATCAATATGAGTTGTTCATCATGAAGGCCAATAAGAGCATTTTTGAAATGTATAATTGGCTTATTGTTATCATAAATGGGCTTATGAAGTTGGGAAAATCCTACGAGTCTTACCAAAGAAGGATTAGGAAGCAAGAGTTACTTCCATAAAAGAAGCAAATGATTTATTGATTTTATCAATCAATGTACTTCTTAGAAAAATTCTTACACATGAGATAACCCTCAAGCAAGGAGTTAAAAAAGATAAAAGAAAAGGAATAGCTTTGAAGGCCTCTAAAGAAGAAAAGGAAATTAAGCATTCAAGTGAAAAAGACATTGATAGTGAAGTAAGGTGGCTTTACTTTCCAAGAGAGTAAAGAATCTCCTCATGAAGGAAAGAATACTTAAGAAAGATTTCAAAAAGCCATTTCAAGCAAAGAAAGATCAAAACAAGAGAGAAGCCTTCAAGAAGAATCTAACTAATTATTTTGAATGCAATAAAATAAGCCACATGAGAAATTATCCAAGCCATTTAAAAAGAAGGCATTAAAGGCTACTTATGACGATGATAATGAATCTTATGAGGATGAATCTGGTAATGAAGGAACCATTAACCTTTGCTTTATGGCATTGAAGGATGAACTCATATGCTTAAAATCCAAGGTGAATGTGAATAAGTGGTATCTTGATAGTGGATACTGAAGGCACATGACTGATAATGCAAGTCTATTCTCTCAATTAGAGAAATAAGATGGTGAAAATGTTACCTTTGGAGATAATGTAAAAGGTAAAGTGATTGGTATTGGTAAGGTTGGTAAGGAATCTTTTTTCTTTATTAATAAAGTTCTATTAGTTGAAGGTTTAAAACATAATCTTTTGAGTATAAGTCAACTTTATGATAATGGTTATAAAGTTATCTTTGACCCAAAAGGTTATCTAGTCTATAGAAGTTTTGATGATAAAGTTATTTTTCAAGGGGAAAGAATTGATAATATTTATATAATTGATCTAGTTTCTTTTTTCTAACAAAAGTGTTAGTATCTTGTCTCTATAAGTGAGGATTCTTAGCTATGACATAGACGACTTGGACATGCAAACTTTGAGAACATTAGAGATCTTGGAAAGAGTGAACATGTTATTGGACTTCCCAAAATCAAATTTCTTAAGGATAAAATATATGAAGATTTTTAAATGGGTAAGCAAGTAAAATCGTCATTCAAATTCAAAAACAATGTAACTACTACCAGGCCTCTTCGATTACTTCACATGGATCTGTTTGGTCCTACTAGGGTTGCTAGTCTTGGAGGCATGCATTATGCATTTGTAGCTATGGATGATTACTCTAGATTTACTTGGATTTCATTCCTAGCTCATAAAAATGATGCTTTTGATGCTTTTCAAACTTTGACCAAACACATGCAAAATAAAAAAGAGTTCATATTTCCTCTATTAGGAGTGATCATGGAAAGGAGTTTTAAAATGAAAATTTTAAAATTGTTTGCAATAATCATGACATTAATAATAACTTCTCTTCTCCTAAAACTCTCCAACAAAATGGGGTAATGGAAAAAAAGAATATAACTCTTTATGACATGGCTCGAACTATGCTCAATGAATACCATTTACCTTCATATTTTTAGGCCAAAGCAGTAAAAAATACTTGCTATGTTTTAAATTGAGTTTATTTAAGACCTATTTTAAAGAAAACTTCTTATGAACTATGGAATAATAGAAAATCAATAGTTTCATATTTTAGAGTATCTGGTTGCAAGTGTTATATATTAAATACTAAGGATAATCTTGGAAAATTTGATTTCAAGATCAATGAAGGAATTTTTATTGGTAATGCCACCACTAGCAAGTCCTATAAGATTTTTAACAAAAGGTTTTTAATAGTAGAAGATTCCATGCATGTTGTATTTAATGAGACTAACCCCCTTGGTCTGAGAAAGGATTTGCATGATGATGACACAGGAGCTTTCATGGAACATGAGAAAGATCATGAAGATCAATCTCAAGAGGTGGTGATCATAAAAGTCAAAAAAGGAGAAGATGATGAACTTCCCCCTCACCTTGCCGCATCAAATATTTTACATGATCTTTTAAAGGACTATCATTTTCCCAAAGGGCATCCTAAAAAGCAAATAATTGGTGAAACTTTAAGAGGGGTAACCACTTAATCTCATTTTAAAGAACTTCATAATAATGTTGCATTCATCTTTTAAATAGAGCCAAGAACCATTAGTGAGGTTGTAGATGATAAAAATTGGGTTTTTGCTATGCATGAGGAACTCAATTAATTTAAGAGAAACAAGGTGTGGACTTTGGTACTTAAACCTAGTGATATTTTTATTATTGGTACTAAATGAGTATTTAGAAATAAATTAGATGAAGATGGTGCTGTAACTATAACTAAAGCTAGATTAGTTGTAAATGGCTATAATTAAGAAGAGGGAATTGATTATGATGAAACCTTTACCCCAATAGCTCATTTGGAAGCTATCCGGATACTACTTGCATATACATCACACATGAATTTTAAAATTTTTCAAGTAGATGTCAAAAGTACTTTTCTAAATGGTTTATTAAAGAAGAAGTTTATATTGAACAATGTCCTAGATTTAAAGATTTTAATTTTCCTAATCATGTTTATAAACTCACTAAAGCATTGTATGGCTTAAAACAAGCTCTAAAGGCTTAGTATGAAAGGCTAAGTTTTTTTTCTAATTAATCATGATTTTGAAAAAAGGAAAAGTTGATACTACTCTTTTAATCAAAAATTATAAACATAATCTTTTCTTGTATAAAATTATGTGGATGACATTATATTTGGTGCTACTAATGAAGATTTATGTAAGGACTTTTCTAAGTGTTTGCAAGGAGAGTTTAAGATGAGCATGATGGGAGAGCTAAAATACTTCTTAGGACTTCAAGTCAAGCAATGTCAAGATGGAATTTTCATAAATTAGTAAAATTACACTTAAGAGATGCTTAAGAAGTTTGGAATGAATGAAGTTAAATCAAGTAAGACTCAAATGAGTACAACTACGAAGCTATCTTTAGATGAAAGCAATAAATTAGTGAATCAAAAGAAATATAAAGGTATGATAGGTAGTCTTCTCTATCTAATTGCTTCTAGACTCAATATCATGTTCCTCATGATCTTTCTCCAAATGATAGGTTTTGGCTAGTTGTCCACCCTCTGATGTGAGGGCAGATCTTGATCGATTCAAGTGAGGATGGTAGACACGCTTTCAAGCTTCTCCTAGAGAATCTCACTTGTCTATTATTAAACGCATCTTTAAATGCTTGGTTGGTACTTCATCTTATGGCTTGTGGTACTTTAAAAGTACTTTCTTTGACTTAATTGCTTTTTATGATGTTGATTTTACTAGAAATATTCTAGATAGAAAAAGCACCTATAGAAAAAGCAACCTTTACTTTACCTATTTCCTCTGGTTCCTCATTGATTATGATTTCTTTTAGTTCCTCATCTATTACAGCAGACACACATTTATCAATCACGTCTACTTTCATACATGACTCACCTTCCATTGGTTGCTTCATTGCTTTCCTCATACAAAATTCTATTTGCTCTTCACCAATTCAAAGGATGAGTTTCCCTTCATGCACGTTGTTGACCCTCACTTTTCACCATCGTATAATTTTGGATCTTCGTTAATTCGGCTAGGATTTAGTCCCCGATATTGATCCCGATTATACATATAGGCCCCTGTGTCTTCCTTTGTGTGTTCTGGTGCGCAGAATATTTCAGGACTGGTGGGGCCCACCATGGCGCCTGGCGGGACCCGTCGCGTATTCTGAGTATCCTATGCATGCAGAACACCCTTTCCCTATTACCTGCGCAAGGCAAACCGCCTGAAATGCAAAACATTGCATTTTTGGCCCCAGGTACTATTCATCATGAATAGTACATAGGTGGGGCCCACTAAACAGAAGCGGGGCTCACAGCCCCCAATAGCCTATTTTGTATATTCTGCACTTACATAATACATTTCCCAGTTGCCTTACGCAAGGCACAGCGCTTGGCATCACGAATGTCGTCTGCTATGCCCACTACGCTGTAGGGCCCACCTAGTAACAGCGGGGCCCGCTGCCCCTATTGCCTATTCTGTGTATTCTGTACTTACAGAATACAATTCCATGTTGCCTTACGCAAGGCACAATGCTTGGCATCACAAATGTCATCTTCTGGGCCCACTACGCGGTGGGGCCCACTTAGCAATAACAAGAGTCCGCTGCTCCTATTTCCTATTCTGTGTATTCTGTACTTACATAATACATTTCACACCTGCCTATGCGTGGTAGGATACGTAGAATGCAAAATATTGCATTTTAGACCTATGTCACTATTCATTATGAATAGTATACAAGCGGGGCCCGCTTCCCCAATTAGCCAATTCTGTGTATTCTGTACTTACATAATACATTCCACTATTGCCTTATGCAAGGTACATCTCGTGGCATCCCAAATGCCACGTTTATAGGCTTACCTCGCTGTGGGGCCCGCTAAACACTAGTGGGGTCCGCTTCCCACTATCAATCGCTTTAATGCGTTCTGTACGCACAGAACACACCCTATCTGCTGCCTCACTTGAGGTAGAACGCTTGGCATGCTATTTGCCACCTTTTGGGCCCTTTTATGCTGCGGGCCCCACGAGGGTACTATTCATCATGAATAGTGCCCAGGTGAGCCCACCGCCCGAATTCACCAATCTGAGTGTTCTTGGCGCGTAGAACACATTTCTACTAGTGCCTACATGAAGCATGACTCACGGCACCCCGTTTGCCACATTTTGCCCTTAATGGGCCTATTGGGCCCAATTTGGGCCCATTTAGCAAAACTCGATGTTCGGGGCTGAATTTGAGAAAACTTATAACTGCAAAGTTTCTCAAAATGTCATTTGCACTTTCCTTGACATATAGCACACATCCCGTTCCGCCCGTACGAGGTGGAGCGCATAGGTCAAAAATGCAACGTGCGTAACGCATAGCCCTATAGGCTACGCACGTTGCATAGTAAAGACGTTTGGTCGGGAGCCCTTTTGGGACCGAATTTGGAAAAACTTTCTTATACAAAGTTGTTCCTCACGTCGAATAACGCTTATATGCTTCGCGGCGCATCCCGAAAGTGACCACAGCTGGCCCTACGCAAGGGTTTCTAGGTCTATATGCGCGCGCATATAGACCTATGTGCGCCACATGTAGCACATGTGTGGTGCACATAGCCCTACATGTGGCGCACATGTATGCAAATACGTGCCAAAAATTACAAAATTGCCACCCAAAAATTTGCTCTATAAATATAGAGCTCGAGCAACAATTTTTGGACCCTGAAATTTGCTCTGAGAGCAGCCAAACCTCTGCCAAAATCCTCCCAAATTAATTAAACACTTAATTAATTTATTTCTTAGGATCTAAGGACTTAATTGGCTTAGTTAGCTCCCTAAACATTCCTGGAGTGAAGATCTATAAGAATACTCGGCCGGATTAAGGTAATTTCTACCCATTTCTTCGTATTTCTTCATTTTCCTTTAATTTTCTAAGGTATATGCGCCACATATACCTCTATGTGCGCCACATGTAGTACATGTGTGGCACACATAGGGTTATATGCGGCGCATATAACCCCTGGTTTTCAAAGAAACTTGCGTTTTCTCCCCGTTTTCACCGATTTTTCGCCCGATCTGGCTAATCTAGCAACATTTGAGGCTTTTCCATGCCTCTGGTGTTGTGGATCTGCCTTATATTTGCTGGATCTGTGATAATTTTAACTTTAAAATTATTTTCTTTGATTTGGATGCAAATCCACGAGCAAAAATCCAGTTTTGGGTCCGATCTACCTAGATCGGGGTTAGATCTAGGTTTCTGCTAAAAGAATTTTCGGTTTTACTTCGATTTTCAAAGCTATGTGTGCCACACATGGCTCTATATGAGCCACATGTCCCTCATGTGTGGCACACATAGATCTATGTGCAGCACACATAGATCTCGGTTTTCATAGAAAGCCCTATTTCAATCCGAACCGCTCCCGAACCGCTTCGGTTTTGAATTTTCCAGTGACTCCAGTAGCTAGATCGTGCACTTGGGGTTCTGGATCTATCATAAATCATCTAGATCTACTTGGTTTTAGCCTTAAAATCAATTATTTTAATTAATTGCTTAATTAATT
>CANYBF010130173.1:0-12900 GCA_948192965.1 Dalechampia spathulata | reverse complement strand
ATAGAAGTTAGGGGATTCCTGGGACAGCTCCAGTACATCAGCAGATTCATCGCCAAGCTCACTACCATGTGTGAGCCTATCTTCAAGCTTTTGAGGAAGAACCAGCCTATGGTTTGGGATGAGAACTGTCAGTTTGCATTTAAGAGGGTAAAGCACTATCTCTCCAACCCGCCGATTTTGCAACCACCTCGGCCGGGAAAATCGCTACTACTCTATCTAGCCTTAGAGGAGGAGTCAGTGGGTGCTATGATGGCTTAGAGAATGATGTCGGGGTTGAACATGCTGTTTACTACCTGAGTAAGAAGCTACTACCGACAGAGTGAAAAAACAACACTGCTAAGAAGCTATGCATGGCTATGGTCTGGGTCACCAAGAAACTCAGATATTACTTCCAGTCGTACCAAATACAGGCAATCTCCAAGGTTGATCCTATGAAGTACTTGTATGCAGCTCCTTCGCTAGTAGGAAAACTCTCTAGGTGGTTGATCTTGTTGTTAGAGTTTGACGTGTACTATGTCACTACCAAGGTGATCAAGAGTAGAGCAATTGCTGAATTCTTAGCATCCAGGCCAATGGATGACTCTGAGACTTTTGAGTTGGACTTCCCAGATGAGCACTTGGGGGCAGTTAATGTCCAGAAATGGCAGTTGCACTTTGACGGCGCAGTCAACAAAAGGGGTGCAGGTGTAGGAGTTGTGCTAATCACTCATGAGGGTGAACTAATAATGCTTTCAAAGCGGCTGAGCTTCTCAATCACCAACAATATGGCTGAGTATGAAGCATGTCTTTTCGGGCTAGAAGCATTGCTAATGGTCAGAGGCCCAGATGTACAGGTCTTTGGTGATTTGATGCTAGTCATTCATCAATCCACGGTTGAGTGGGAAGTCAAAGAGGAAAAGCTCAAGCCTTATGCTGCATACATGAAGCTCATGGTCCACAATTTCAGCTCCTGCCAATTTATTCACATGTCGCATGAAGAGAACTAGATGGCCGATGCTTTGGCTACACTAGCTTCAGTTTGTGAGCAACCACAGAGCCAAGCTTAACCTGTGATTATTGAGCAGTCAAGGATCCCTTGCTATTTTGGGGAACGGGTTATGATGCTAGACCCATCAGATGAAATCCCATGGTACACAAATATCATGAATTTTCTAAAGACTGGTGCTTATCCAGAGGAAGCCAAAAGAACTGATAAGCTAGCTCTACACATATAAGCAGCCAACTTCACCTGGCAACAGGGTGTTCTTTACAGAAGAACAACATATGGGCTACAACTTCAATGCATATCGGGGAAAGACATTGAATCAGTCATGGAGACAGTACACACTGGTGTATGTGGGCCCCATATGAATGGGTTTGCACTTTACAGGAAGATCCTATGCCAAGGATATTTCTGGCTCACTATGGAAACAGACTGTATACAGTTTATACGAAGATGCCATGAATGCCAGATTCATAGAGACCTGAGTCATCTACCGCCAGTCGAATTGCAGAATTTGACAACGCCTTGGCCATTCTCAGCATGGGGAATTAACATCATGGGTGAGATTCATCCTAACACATCTAATGGACATTGGTACATACTGGTAGCCGTTGATTACTTCTCTAAGTGGGTAAAAGCTGAATCCTATAGTAAACTGGGGGCAAGATAGGTTGCCAAGTTTATAGAGAAGAATCTCATATGCCGATATGGGGTGCCGTACCACCTGGTGTCAGACAATGGAATATAGTTCCAGGCCCAAGTTACAGACTTGCTGGAAAAATATGGGATTGAGCACCATCAATCCTCTCCCTATCACCCTCAAGCCAATGGGGCAGTCGAAGCAGCCAATAAGACAATCAAGTGCATCTTGGCCAAAACGGTGCAAACTTACAGAGATTGGCATGAACAACTGCCATTCGCCTTATGGGGTTACAGAACCACTATAAGGAGTGCCACGGGTGCTACCCTCTACTCTTTGGTTTACGGGACAAAAGCCGTATTGCCAATTGAAGTGGAGCTGAAATCACTTTAGGTCATTCTGGAATCGCAGTTGCCAGAAGCTGAATGGAAAAGGGCCAGGTATGAACAACTAGTCACTATTTACGAGAAACGGCAAAATTCTCTCTATCATCTACAGCTTTACAAGAAGCACATGGCCAACGCATTCAACAGAAAGGTTAAACTTGTAGCCATACAGGAAGGCAATCTAGTCCTGAAGCAAGTCAGACTGGCTATTTGTGACCCTCGCATAAAGTTCAGGCCCAATTGGGAAGGCCCGTTCCTAGTTAAGAAAATCCTCTCAAAAGGCGATGTTCGCATCTCAGATTTGGAGGGTAATGAGTTCTCAGAACCTGTCAACCTTGACCGGCTGAAAAAATATTTTATCTAGAGCAAAGGGCAAAAGGAAAATAGCAAAATAAAAATGAAAAGCCTGGTGAGCTGAAAGCCCGTATAGGCAGTTCACGTAAAAATTAAGGCAAGATGAAAAACACATGCTTGATGAGTTGAAAATCTGCTTGGACAACTCATGCAAAAGTTAGAGCTCTTGAAAGGCAAAAGGAGAGCATTAAAATAGTTAATCAGAAAATCTCGCACGAGGCTGGTCAATAACAAAGGTTGAGTCTGATGTGCATCTGGAACTTCTGTGTTGGTTTTAACATCTTTGTGTAAATGTTTTAATCTTATTAATGCAAATGGAACGCATGTTCATAAACTTAGCCTTAAGTAATACTAGTTGCAAATGCAAAGCATTATCATCCTTTATTATATGTTATTGCTTAGCAATATCTTATAGTACAGGACTTAAGCCTGGCGCAGCACCCACAGCTTATACTCATCATCAGTGGCAGGTCCAACTCCGAGAATATCCACTAGCACTATCTGACGGCGAGCCCAAGTTCTCTCCACGTGCTCCACGAAGCCAGACACCAGCCTGCCTCCCTCAAACTCCATCATCTGAGGTATAGTCTGCCGCTGGCCGTACTGACGACAAATCCTAGCAGGACTGTAGTGCGTGCAACGCCTGAATCCCAGCAATGGGATACAATCTATGTAAGTCATTACAGTCATATGTTGTATGCGCCACCAGGGACAGCTCCACCTGATCTCGCTCTCAAGTCGAGTCCCCATCAACTAAGTCCAACCCTGGAAGTTCATCGTCTTTGCCTCACTGAAAGCATAGCCTTGACGCAAATGGCTATGAGGTGCATACCTCTTCAAATCACCTGTTGGCGATACCAGGATTCCAAGCTTCTCTTGAAGCCATATCTGTAATAAAAGAAAATAAAAATGAAAATAAAGCTTGCTGAGTTGAAAACCTTGCAAAAGGTTGCTCAGGAAAAAGTTAGAGCGACCCACTAAGCTAAAAACCCAAGGGGGCAGTTCAGGCAAAAATTAGGGTCTGAAAGCAAAATAAAAACCCGATGAGCTAAAAACCTTACAAAAGGTGACTCATGCAAAAATTAGGGCAAAAATGCAACTTTTCTAAGTTGAAAACCTGCAAAGGCAGCTTAGAATTCACACCTGCAGAAGAAGCAGACTGCCACTGAAACGCTCAGATTGTCCGTGCTTCACTTTGTCCAGACCAATGATTGTCTCCGCAATGATCATGGGAAAAGCGGTCCGCCCCCCCATAATCTTGTCTATCATAGGCCTGATCAGTAAATCTCCGTGACTAGACGGATTGACGAACAGGAACTGTGCCAACAGTCCAAATCCAGCCACCCTCAGCCATGATGGGTCTTCTATAGATTTTCGACTGCATAGTCAAAAAAGGGCAACGAGATCTATAGAGCCATTTGTAGTCAAAAGAGATCCCACCCCTAGTGGACTAACGTCAAAAGCACTGACCAGATATGAGAACGCATCTCCAACAGGCACTGGCACTGTCAGCATTACCGTAATGCTACAGGTAACCCCGAGGATGGTAGCAAACTCGTTGTACATTGGACATAACTCTACATGCCCGAACCGGAATACATGAACCTCTGGATCCCAGAACTGCACAGCAGCGTGCAAAAAAGCATGGTTAATTGAGACCTGCCAGAAGGTTCTCAAATATTGGAGCCCAATCTTACCCAGTCGATTCCACTCATTATTTCCCCAACAGCGGGAAAGAGCACGGAAAGCAGACAATGATTGCTGAGTCATTGTATATCTAATTTCTGCAAAGAAAAGTAGATGGGTTATGTTTTGCTAATAAACACAAAGCATAGTGTATTTATAAGTAGCAAACAACATTGGATTCTATTAATAAATCCAAGAGTTATACAGTTCAAGCTTTTGACTATTCACACAGTTAGTACACAATAGCCCTGACGTACTAGACACGCAATTGCCAGTCTGTAACACATTATTCTACTTTAGCATAGAGTTACAGAATTCTGACATCATGCATATGAGAGTCTGACGTCGCATCACCTCTATGCATCATCCTCCCTAGAGTGATCATCCTCAGGACTAGGACTGTCCATAACATCAATGTTGTAGCGATCCAGATGCGCTGTCAGCCGTGCAATCTCTCGATCCCTCTCCTCTATCATCCGAGCAAAACGATCATGCTCCACTTGCCTGTTGGACTGCAAGCATAGACATATAGGCATGTAAGTCATGCATTCATGCATTTGCATGCAAAAAGTACTTCATAACAGGTACCCACCTGGACATCCAACATCTCAAACGCATGGTAGCAGCGCAACCCTATCAGCAACCTTGAAGCGTCTGCTATAGCAACTTGGTGCACCTGCAAGATCAAAACATATGTCAGGCCACTGAAATCAAAGACACATCAAAACACGTATACTCACGTGGGTTGTGTTTGGAGGATCAAACTCAATCTAGCTCCTTGTTGGCACTAGGAAAGAAGTCTCATAAGGAAGCCCAGTTGCATCATAAGTGAAGATCAGGGGGCTCTGCGGCCACATCAGGTCCCCCTCTACAAAGTCCACCGGATGCCCATATCCTGGGGGCACCTACGGAGTGGCTGAAGTCGTCATCGGTGGAACCGCATCAGCTCCAAAATATTGAGATCTTTTCGAGGCACCGCTGCCTCAAGAACTGTCGACAGTTGGCAAACCTCGACATCTACCTCTGCCTCGAGGAATATCAGGTCTGACTCCAGACCCTCTAGCTCTGTCATGCTGACCTCGACATGTAGAGAGTTCCACATGCCCCAGTAATCTCAGCTGGATGAAGATCAGATAATCCACTGGTGACTCTCTGATAAACGATCCCGCCCGGGTATACCAGTTAACCCAGTAATCACCTCTAGGTCTATATCAGTACATGAAGCCTAAAACATCACACGTGGTGGTGCAACAGGCTCCACGCGACCCTCTGGCCCCAGCTGCCAATCTATCACACGCTTTCCTAGATAGAAGAGTCTACCTTCGGGACTTTCCAACAACATATGTTGCTCGTTCTTGCATATCAAACTAGACAAGTATCCCGGCCTTGGATGCATATTGTCCCAGGGATAGGGATGCACCTATTCCCAGAAACAACAAGAAAAATAAGAACCTGCCCAGGTATTTCTTAAACCATTTCAATACAGTTTAATGCTGATGAAATTATTTCTTCTTACCTGATCCCAGGTTAAGTTGTTGAGGTGCTCCCTCAGCTCGTCCATCGTGTAATCCAATCTTCGACATGGTGTGCTCCACGCTTGCAGATGAGGGAAACCAAGCGGTAATCCCTGTGGGACCTTGGGCTCTGGCAGTAGCCCAAATTCATATGCCATGACCTGCAAGGTCAACATACACAGCCAGCAGAACTTAAGTGGACATTATAATAATAGAATCAATAGAATTCTGCCTACCTCTACGACCTGTCAGCAACTAATAAAACAGTCTCTGCAGTACTGGCTACAAAAATCCAAGCCCTGCATCAAGTGGGCTAGACCGGCACTACCCCAGTCATAATGCCCGATAGCATCCAGATCGTGAAGGGCCCACAGTACAGACATGTGAACACTATTCCTGGCATCATTGAATAAAGTACACCCTAGTGCATATAGTAGAAAGCTGCGAGTATACTGTTCTACAGAGATGGTCCTGCCCAGTCTCTCTGCCAGCACTGCCTCTCAAAGGCAGTCATATGACATACTGTGTCCACCCCTCACATTAAGGGACACACCCAGCAGAACAAAAATGGCATTGTACGCCCAACGCGGTGATGTTAGCCTGGCATCAAATGGAAGAGGCAGCCTGACACACTCTAGCCCAGTAATCCCAGCGAAGATACTTGGGGTGATAGCAATCTCACCCACAGGCAGATGAAAGGTATGAGTGGAATCCATCCACCGCTCGATCATGGTAGTAATAACAAACCTATTACTCCTCTGTTCTGCATTGGCAAAACAAGAAATGTACGACCAAAATAACTCTGGTCCACTCTGGCGCGTATTTCCCGAGGCAATAGGGGATACCATTCACTGATCCCCCGGATACTGCCAGTTCTGACAACTATTCGCTCCCTCTGCAAATTGCAAAACTCAGGTCAGTTTCAGATTAAAATTACAGAATGAATACAGTGATCATAGAGGTTCAGAGCTCCTCCTCTCTACCTTAAATGCACTTATTCATGCCTAAAATGCATAATCTTATAAAAAACGGCCGAAAAACGAGTCCTTCAGCCCATTTTTCACTGTCATGTGCACCACACATAAGTCATGTGCACCACACATGAGTCATGTGCGCATGATAAAACCCGCTCCAAAAACGCCATTTTTCACGAAACCGATGCGACAACCACTAGCCTACCTAAGCCTAACATTTGCCTAACATAAAATTCTAGCCCCACACAAGCCTAAAAGCATCAAAACAAGCCTAAAACTCAATTTTTGAAAAATTCAAAAAACCGAAAAATCGAGCCAAGTCGCCTAAAACTCACCTTCTTTAGAGGAGCTCGGGACCGATGGGAGTCTATGGCAAAGGTCTCTGCAATTGGGTCACCAAAATAAGCCCCAAAATAGCTGTGATGGGTCGTGTCCTCGATTAAGACATAGCTTGGGACGGATTCAGGGTCCCTAGGGGCCGGTTGCATCCTAATACTGGCCATTTTCGCAAAAACACTACATTTTCAGTTTGGGGAATTGAGAGAAAATTGGTTTTGGAGGGTGGAACAAACTGATTTTTGGATTGGAACTTGGAAATTTAGAAATTTTTAAAGGATGTGCACAGCACATCGTGGAACATGCACCGCACATAGCAAATTTTGCTAATGTGCGCCTACCACTGTGCATGTATGCTAATGTGCGCCACCCCCCCATCAAAATGAACATGAAGAATTAGGCCTCTAGGAAAAATTTCAGAATTTTTTGAGGTCGTTTGCTCCACCGAGCTCAATTTTCACGAGCCGCAGCGTGTGAAAATGCAGAAAATCAGTCAGAATGTAGCAGACTGATACTCAAAAATTCAGGTATTTTTCCTGGACTATTTCAATACCAATTTCACTGACAAATTGTTTTCCTATGTCTGGCAAAGATAGGAAATTGATCCAACAGACAATCAAAAGCAGTCAAGCCATTGACCAGATAGTGTTGCATTCCGACAGAGGGTCTCAAATGCAAGCTTTGGAGACAGACAACACTTATTTGATGGCACGAGAAGAAGATTTGACGGTTGATCACCCAGACCCAGCAGAAGGTCACCTCTGGTTCTGTTGTAGAACCGCCCGATCCAGGAGAGATCACAGAGTCAAGCCCTTGACATCAAAATCCTAACGCATAAGCATCTGAATGCTGACTTCAGATGAATTACTCGTAAGGAAGCCATCGGTCTCGCAGTGACCACCGATCAACTCTGATCGGAATAGCCTGAACGCCGAGCCCCCAGTAATGGAGCTGGGGTATTTACTGGTCGGAACCGTCGACCAGAAATGTCAGAGACCCAACAGAGGATCCTGAAAGCTGTTTCATAGATATCTGGCATTTATAGATGGCGCGAGAATTGACCCAGCAGATGGTCACCCGGGTCCCGCAGTCGATCCCATGATCCAACAATGATCACAGAACCAAGCCTTTGGTTCATAAACCCTAACACATAGGCATCTGGATGCCAGCTCCAGATGATTAACTCACAGCGTTGCCATCAGTCCTATTGGGGACCATCGATCAGCCTTGATCACCTAGCCCAAGCACCAGGCTCCCAGTTGCTGAATTGGGATTCTCAGGTCAGCATTGATCTTCTAGCCCGAGCACCGGGCTCCCAGTGGCAGAATTGGGTTTTAAGCCTTAACGCGAGCATCTCTGCGAGTCAGGTACGCTTCCTACTCCTTGTGAAAATTCATGTTATGATCAGATCACATTTTGACGACTTACGCACTTGTCGCCTCAAAATGATTCTGATCAGGGGGCAAACTGTTGACCCTGACTTTTCACCATTGTATAATTTTGGATTTTTGTTGATTTGGCTAAAATTTAGTCCCCGGTATTGATCCCAATTATGCACATAGGCCCATATGTCCTCCTCTGTGTGTTCTGGTGTACAGAACATCTTGAAACTGGTGGGGCCCACCATGGCGCCTGGCGGGACCCACCACATATTTTGAGTGTTCTATGCATATAGAACACCCTTCCTTGTTGTTTACATGAGGCAAAACACTTGAAATGCAAAGTATTGCATTTTTTTTACCCTGGACACTATTCACCATAAATACTGCACAGATAGGGCCCGCTAGGAAAAAGCAAGGCCTGCAGACCCTAATAACGCAAGGCACAATGCTTGGCATAGCAAAAGCCATCTTCCAGGCCCACTACGCCGTGGGGCCCACCTAGGGCATCAGTAGGGCCTATTGCCTCTATTAGCCCATTCTGTGTATTCTGTACTTACATAATACCTTTCTCCAACTGCCTTATGCAAGGCACAATGCTTGGCATCGCAAATGCCATATTCTGGGCCCACTACGCTGTGGGGCCCACTTAGAACATTAGTGGGGCCCGCAACTTCTACTAGTCTATTATGTGTATTCTGTACTTACAGAATACATTTCACACCTGCCTACGTGTAGTAGGATACACAAAATGCAAAATATTGCATTTTGAACCTAGGTCACTATTAACTATGAATAGTATATAGTTGGGGCCTGCTTACCCCCATTGGCCTGTACTATGTATTCTGTAATTACAGAATACATTCCGCTGTTGCCTTACGCAAGGCACATCTTGTGGCACCCGAATGCCGTGTTTCTCGGCCCATTACGCTGTGAGGCCCGCCAAACACTAATGGGGCCCACTCCCCATTATAGTTCACTGTGATACATTCTGTACGCACGAAATACATCCTACCTACTGCCTTATTTGAGGCAAAGCGCTTGGCACGCTATTTGCCACATTCTAGGCCCGTTTATGCTGTGGGGCCCACTAGAGCACTATTCATCATGAATAGTGCATAGGTTGGTCCACCACTTGACTTGGCCTATTTTGAGTGTTCTATGAATAGAACACATTTCCGCTGATACCTATGCAAGAAACAACCTTCTGACACACTGAATGCCATTTTGGGCCGAAATAGGGTCGCAAACCCTGAAATGGGCCCATTAACCGAAACTCGATGTTCAGGTCCGAATTTGAGAAAACTTATAACTGCAAAGTTTCTCAGAATGTCAATTGCACTTCAATTAACATATGACACACATTCGGTTTTGCCCGTACGAGCTGGCACACATAGGGTAAAAATGCAATGTGCGGTGCACATCGCCCTATGTGCACCACACGTTGCAAAGAAAAGACATTTGGTCGGGAGCCTTCTCAGGACCGAATTTGGAAAAACTTTCTTCTATAAAGTTGTTCCTTATGTCGAATGACACTTATACGCTTCGGAACGCATCCCGGAAGTGACAATAGTGGGCCCCATGCGAGGGGTCAAAAGGTGATGTGCACAGCACATTGGCAATGTGTAGTGCACATCACATGATGTATGGCGTACATTGCCTTTAAGTTTTTCAAATCCGGGCAAAAATTACAAAATTTCCACGCCCAAAAATTGCTCTATAAATATAGAGCTAGGGGTTCTGCCAAAGGATCTGAAAATTTGCCTCAAGGGGCACCTAAAACTCTGCCAAAATCACTCCATAATTAATTAGGCCCCTAATTAATTAAATTACTTGGATTTAGTGACAAATTTGCCTTAGTTAGGCTCCCTGAGCACAGAAGGAAGCAAGATCAAGAAGAAAATCCAGTCGGAATAAGGTAAATTTCCCTTTTTCTTCAATTTTTTTGCTTTTGTTACTACTTTGCGAGGGATGTGCTACGCACATCACCTTATGTGCGCCACACACAGTCAATGTGTGGTGCACATGGGGTCATGTGCTACGCACATCACCCCAAAATTTTCTAGAAAATGCTGTTTTTCACCCGGTCTGGCAATTTCAATGATGTTTAAGGCCTTCTCATGCCTTAAATGTCCTGGATCTACCTTATATTTGCTAGATCTGTGATAATTTTAACATTAAAATTATTTTTTTCTTGATTTGAATGCAAATCCATGAAGCAAAACCCATTTTCGGGTCCGATCTACCTAGATCGGGGTCGGATCTAGGGTTTCTGCTGAAAAATTTTCGATTTTCCTTCTGTTTTCTCTGCCATGTATGCCACACATATGCCCTTGTATGCCATACACAGTCAATGTGTTGCGCACATAGGCCTCGATTTTCATAAAAAAACCCAGTTTTCGCCTGAACCACTTTCCGATCTGATTTTTCCAGCGACTCCAGTAGCTTTCCCATGCAATTGGGGTTCTAGATCTGTCAAACATTGTCCATATCTACTTGATTTTGGCTTTAAAATCATTTATTTCAATTAATTGCTTAATTAATTGTTTAGTTTGATGAACCGGAGGCTGATTCGTGCTCAAAATGAGCTACTGTCTTCATTAAAGTTGCGTATTTTTGTCTGTAGTTTATTTCTGTACTGACAGATTTAATTTTTGTGCAGATTGGCCTCTGATGTGCACCACACACAGTCAATGTATGGAGCACATCCCTTGCGTTTTTCCAGAAAAATGTATTTTTGGGCCATATTTTCACCGTATTTGGACGTATCCAGTGGTATTTGAGCTTCACAGTAGCTCAAGTATCCTGGAATAGTCATAAAGCAATTTTTACATAATTAATTTTAGCCTTAAAATTAATTTTTGCGATAAAATGCAATTTTTATTCGTATAAATGTGATTTTTGAAAAGATTGGAATTAATTGGTCGTAGGGCTATCTCCAGTAATTTTGTGTGATAATAGTCCTCCCAATTAATTTTTCCATGATCAATTAAAATAATTTTGCCTAAAATTGTTTTTATTAAAAGGAATTTTCATGATCCGACTCATGTTTATTATTTCAATTATTGCCTAATAATTGCTGGATTTTGACTCTTGGTTCGTACTTTTAAATGATATTGGACTAGTCAATTAAATCCAAAATTCATTTGCTACTAATGAATTTATTTGTTTATTTTGCATATTAATCCATCCGCATTTTTTTGGATCATGCAAAACCGAGAGGAATAGTACCCGGGAAGGAGGGGACGTTACTTAACATCCCAAAATATGTATGCGATGATAGTTATGTAATAGGGTAGATTATTATTGGCTTGTAATAATTAATCCCCCCTAATATCCCCTAATTTCCTCGATCCCTTTCACCGACCGTTATTATTTTTATTCGTATATTTGCCTAAATATACTACGTCATCATGTCACATGTTATATCACATGACACATACACACACTATTATGCATGCCATGCATATACCGTATGCCATAACATACTGTATTTCGTATGCATATACATATAAATATGCCAATACACAAATATGCCAATACGCAATCTAATACACGCAATCAATCAATACGCTTTGCCATGCATATATGTATATGTCATTATGCCATAATGCCATGCCACGTCGTATGCCATAACACATGACATACCGTATGCCATAACACTAGACATACCGTATGCCATACATATACTATGTTGAATACACATTCACATACACACCACTATGTCATACATATGCCATGCCATTCATCATTTAACATACCATGCATATGGTATGCCATTCACTTCATATGCTATGCATATAGTGTGTCATACATACATCACTTTCACATGCCATGCATATGGTATGCCATGCATTACACCATGTCATGTACATGATACATCATTTCACATGCCATGCATATGGTATGCTATGCATTATATCATGTCATGCATATGATATAACATTTCACATGTCATGCCACATAATACAAGCACATTCTACTATACATGTCATGCATATGCCATGTCACATATCATCTCACATTCCATGCATTTGGTATGTCATACATATGCCATGTATTGTATCATAACATGTATCATGCATCTGATATGCCATACATCATTCATATGTCATGCATAAGGTATGACATTCGCTCCACATTCCATGCATATGCCATGCTTCGCATCATTTCACATATCATGCATATGATATGCCATTCACCCTACACATCATCCATATGCCTTGTATATATCACGCATACATAAAACGCTACGCAACTCCTAAAAATGTTAATGCATAACGTAATACGCTATTTGCCATAATATGTGTTTACATATTAGGTTGCTATATCATGCATATGATATGTCATTGATACTCACATAACATGCATATGCCATGGTACTTTTATTGCTATATCACATGCCATGCATATGCCATGCCACTCAAATGTCATATAGCTTTATATGTCATTTTACATGCAACCTTGCAAACGCCAAATCACATAACGCGCTGTGTGCTTACATTTACGCTCGTATGCTTGCCTGCTTAGGACAATTAATCCCAACTATAATGGTAAAATCGATTTTGGAAACTCATAGAATAGATCTCCACCACCTGAACCCAATCTCTGAAGGGTTTAACTAGCACTCATGCTATGGGTCGGTTGGA
>CANYBF010130147.1:0-17211 GCA_948192965.1 Dalechampia spathulata | reverse complement strand
GAGCAGAACATAAAATAACAAAGGAGAAGGAAAATAAGTGGCTAATAAGATAAGGCCAACTTGTTATTAAAGATATTTAGATATATATATATATATATTTGCTTAAGGAAAGTTTAATTACACATAGACAAATGGCTTCTTGATACTGTCTCAACTAGGATGTGACATTAATTATTACATACATATATTTATTGAATATAATATTTATATATGATATAAATAAATTATTAATATTATAAAATAAAATAAATTATATAAAAATAATAAAATAAATGAGATAACTCATGAGCTTATAAACGAGCCAGTTCATGAGTTTACATAAATGGAGTATCAATGAACTCTAACTTGACTCATTTACATAACAAGCTTAAAATAAAATTTAAGCTCGATTCATTTAGCTTAACAAATGAGCTCGAACAAATTTTTATCGAATCAAATCTTAAGTAACTTACAAACAATTTGATTCATTTACACCCCTATAATTGATAAGAATATATATATACACACTCTTGAAATTAACAAGACTTCAACTTTAAGTAATTTTGGTTAGAGTGTCATTGTATGTTAATTAAAATGTATTTATCAATAATGTTAATTAAAATAAAATTTAAATGTAATAATATATTTTAAATATTTTAACACCACAATTAAAAATCGAGATTGTAAATGAAAATGATTGAATTTAGATAATTTTTATCAATAAAAGATAAAAATAAAAATATAATTTTTTAAAAATATCTTTGATTCAATTTTATCTTTAATTCATCTTACATATATTAATCTTTCAATCTAACTTAGATACCATTTTAATTGGAGTTATATGTAATGGTTTAAAGGAGAAAAATGAGAGATGGAAAAAAAAAGAGAAATTTAGTATATATTTTGATTAAATTATTTATTTTATTGTCAAGAGGTGACAATGAACGTGCAGAGATGATGATTCACCAACTTCCATTCAATGGGTGCACATGTGGGTATATATATGTATATAATGTTGGTTTTCAATGGATAACTAGAAGTCAGCTTCCTAACTAATCATCACACCACAAAACAGTCAACATTTTACCATTTGTTGTTCTGAATTTTAATGGACAATTTATTTAATCGGTCTATGTCAGTGCTCCTTTCTCTGTCATAAAAGAAAAGCATTGATGACCTTGTTTTATATATACTTATTAATTATATAATATATATAAAATATTAAAAATTTTGAATTCATTCAATTATGTTTTATAAATAATATTTTTAATTTAATTATGTTTATTTTTTGGATAAATTCATTTGATTACTTTTTACCAAAAAATATTAACATTGTTTTTAATTTAGATATTTATATGATGAAATTTGAATTTATTTAGTTATGTTTTCTGAAAAGTATCGATAATAAAATAATATTTTTAATTTATTAGTATTTTATAAAATGCATAGTGATTAAATTATTATAATTATTTTAACATCAATTTTTTCATTTGCATTAGAAATTTTATTAATTCATTGATTTTTGTTATTTACGTGGAACCTTGTTTGACTATTGAAAGTACAATGAAATATATCAAAGTATCAGGAAATTAAAATTAATTTAATAGTGCTTCTTAAAATGCCTCATTTTTTAATATTAGAATATTTGTTATGGTTATTTTTGGCGGATATGTATTTGATTTTAGTCAATCTCTTTTAAAAGAATAAAATAAGAAAAAATAAAAAATTGATAAAAAACATTGAACTCAATTTGATCTAATCCAAAAATTCCTTAATTCTTCTTCCTCTGATCCAATGCTAACCAAAATCAATTCCCTAAATCAATTCTTTTGCTGATAAAATTCTAATTTTTGTCTAAAATTTAATTACTAATCGAAACTTTACCAAATGATATCTCCAGAGATTGCATCCTTCGGTATTATCTTAGTCGAATTCCTACATGTATTTTACATCAAGAATAAAAGAATAGAGCTAGTAGAGATAGAAAATATGGACACCAACGACTTCTTTCATCTGGTGCTTTTTTCAAGTTTTGGATTATTGCATCTACCGTCTGATCTACTCATGTTGTGTTATCTTAGATATGCTTCCAAATCTTATTATAGTATGGTTTTAACTAAATAGATTATTAATAATGACAATATGATTATTGTGGATGAACTCAAAAACAAGCAAAGATTGAACATTATCAACTTGTTATGTAACATCATGAGGCAAGAATTTAGATTTTTCATTGTTGACTCTCGATTTTCACCCGCAAGTGTGCATTTTTGAATTTTCCTCAATACGACTTGATGCAGTATTCCATTTTTCAACCCAAATTGCATACATGCAATTCGCAATGCCACAAACATTTGATCGTATGACACATCTAGTTTTTAGCTCGTAAAAGGTGATGCATGAAGTTGATTTTTTTGTGCACACATGTTATGTCTTGACACGGATTCCCATTATTGAAATCAAGTTACACATGTGTATCATAGCCTTATGAATCATTTGGACATGTGGTGCATCTAGTTTACGACTTATGTAAGTTGATGCATGAAGTGATTTTTCAACTTCATGTATCGCATATAACACTTCATGCCATACATGAAGTTAAAATCTCACTTTTTCCCACATTGCTAATGTATTTTAGCTTTTTATCTCTTGGATTTTATAAATACCCTTTGGGTATTAATATTAAAGGGATTCCCAAATGATAAATTCTAAGGTAAAACTTTGCCGAAATATAATATCACTTAATTAAGCTCTTAATTAGGTAATTAAAGACTAATTAATCACACTCAAACCTTAATCACGTTTAAAAATTGAAGATGAGGTTCCATTAAGCATTGGTGAGTTGTTTTTCCTTCCACTTTTCCTTTTTTCACTTTGATTTTCATTGATTTAGTGGGTTTTGCTTGTTTCCAAATGCCACAGTAGCATTTAGGGCTTGCTAATGACCTAAATAATTTGTGACAATCGAACAATCGATTTACATTTATGATTTTAGCTGAAAAACATGATTTTCCTTTTCTGGCAAATAACTTCATGCAATGCATATACTATTATATGTGTCGTATGTAGTTTATTTTTCACTTCATATGATGTACATATCACTTTGTATGATATATATACCTTCATTTTTATTATGTATAGCACATATATACATTGATATGATGCATATAATGCTCTAAGTTGACAAAATTTCAGTTATTTTTAACCGTTTTTGCTTCAATTTTTTTTTATTTCTTTGAAGTTTCTAAAAGCATTTATGATCTTATAGTGATCCTAATGATCTAGATTCATCATAAATTGTCCCAATTTCATTGATTTTAGCCTCAAAATTAATTAATCAAGTTAAATATTATTTTTAACATAATTTAATTACAATTGGTGTCATTGAAGTCAAATTGGATGTTGATTCATGCTTTAATTGATGCTTAAAGATGTTAGAGTCTTCCAATTTTTATTTTCATGATCAATTTGTTTGATTTTGATATTAAATCAACTTAATTTTGCTTAATTCTTCAATTACATGCCATTTTAATTACAATTTTGAGTTAGATGACAACATGATTAGCCTTAATTGGATGTTGACTTAGATATAAGTGATGCCATATATGATATTAAAATCTTTCAATTATGGCTACGTGTGATTTTGCTTAAAATTGATTTATTTTTAAGATTTAACTCGTGTTTATTCTTTGTTTCGTGAATATTACAGACACATTCTCGAGATTTGATCATTGATTCATGCTTTCACATGACATTGAATTGATCAACTGTATCCCAATATTTCTGTTATTGCTTAACATTATTTATTTATGTTTTTCATTTATGCATTTTAGCTCGTGCTACCCGTGGTCGCTTTCCCTAATGGAGGAGATGCTGCTTTATGTCTCAAATTTTTGTATTGTTGAAGATCCTTTGTAATAGAATAGGCCTTTATTTTATTAGTTTTCTTGACGTGTATGATTTAGCCTTATTTCATAATGTGTCTCCATATTATTATTTTTATTATTCATGTTACTATACCTTATTATACTTCTATGTTTATTTTATCATAGCTATATGATATATGCTAGACCATGTCATGCCTATGCCATGTTATTTCACATGTCATGCCTATGCAATGTCAATTCACATGTCATGCCTATGCCACGTCAGTTCATATGTCATGCCTATATCATATTATTTCGCATGTCATGTCTATGTTATGCCATTTCATATATCATGCCTATGTCATATCGTATTTCACATATTATGTTTGTACCATGTTATTTCACATCCATATTTTATCCATTATGATTATTATATCATATTTGCCATGTTGTCATCTACCATGATTGCTGCTATGCTACATCATATTATGTGCTTATTTCTTGCTTATGAATGCTCGTCTGCCTAGGACAGTTAACTTGACTAAAATGATAAAATTGAATTTGGAAACTCTTAGGAAATGGATCTTTACCACTCGAACCCATCTTTGAAGGATTTGACTTAGCACTCATGTTATGGGTCAGTTGAACCAAATTAGAAACCATTCGGTAGCAACTCCATCTTGTGACTCTTGAGCTCATTTCATTCTTTGAGGTAGCCAGTGGGCCTCAGTGCCGTCTGTAGCAAGCCTTACTCTGGGTCACGACAAAAGCCTTGCCCACACTCATACATTTTATTCTTAATATTCAATTATATGCTTTATAATTAGATTACAATCTTGCATCTACATTTAGAACAATCTATTATAGTCTCATTTATGCATGTCCATATACTATCATTCTCATAATAAATTAATTAAAATCAAAAGAATTTAACCAATTTTACCATATCTATAGGATTTTCTTCTTCTTTTTTTTTAAAAAAATTATGCTTATTTTCTTAATGATTTAGTCTTTAGTGTTTTATCTTTAGTATTTTCAAACAAAGAACTATCAACAAGTTGAAAGTATAACTTTGATACTAAAATTCTATTCTTATTTGTAAGCAAAAAAATAAAAAAAGGTCAATTTTACGATATCATCATTAGAAATAGGCTTCACAATTATAAAAAATTTTATAAAATGCTTATTTGTTCAATATCTTAACACTATTGAAATATTCATCAAATAATACTGTTACACCCGCGTCTAGGACCCTAGTAGTTTGTATGTAGATGTGGATATGTATGTGTATGTATGCAATGAATGGATATGACGTGATGATGTTTATTTGAAAATGCTTGAGAATGGGAATGTCACACCCTCGACCCAAACCTCAAGGGATGCGACAAGCTCCCGTAGCATAACCGTCGCCCGCCCGTCTCAGGCAAACAACGACTATACCACAAGGGAAGCTGACCTGCTAATGCTCGTATAAGAAATCCAAAACAACAATATATATATATATTATAAAACACAATTATACCCTGGATACATTAATACAAGGATTCTTATACATAGTACATTTAGTATACTGCCAATTCTAATACAAAAGAGCCTATGCACAAATATACAACTGTAGGAGTCCGTCCCGAAGTCCAAGACACGAACCAGCTGCTGTACTTCTAGCCCTGCTGCTCACCCTCTGAACTCGGACCTACGTTCATCAAATGATAAACACTGAGAATAATCTCAGTGGTGCTAGGAACACATCACACGTACCAATCACAGGCATTCATCCATACACACACATCATATAGATGAACATACGGCCCACAGCCTCGCATACATACAGGCACACAGCCAATCACACACTGCATACAGCCTATTACAGGCACACAACCAATCATACGGTCATACAACCAATCGTACGGCAATATCTGCCACCCAGACATCCATACTGCATCTCACAATAGGAATGCCCGGCCAACCAGACGTCCATATTGCATCTCACAATACAGAGAGCCCAGTCAATGCACTCTCCCTCAGTTTGGCGTGTCTCACGCTCTTTGCCTGTATGGAGAGCATCTCACTCCCGTGTTATCAATTAGCTCTCGTACCTCTCCTGCACGGGCAACTAATTGACAGACACCGGTACCTCTTGTACTGCGATACAGTACATAACATCAAATCGCCACCCTTATCTCATCCCCTCACCATGTTATGCTATGTCATCAATTACAATGCATACACATGCCATATAACAATCCTAGAAGCCAATCATGTAATAATCACAAGGCTCGTCCCTTTCCGGAACTCATAGCCACACGTACGTCCCGTATCGGAACCACAAACCACAATCACACGCATACCAAGCATGCACAAGCATAATCATCGAGACTTCAATCCCCAAACATCGATTCTAGGCTTACAAAGCCAAGGAACAAGGGAAACAAGCATCAAACACAACATACGAGTACAAACAGCAAACTGCTAGCACAAACCTGGAAGAAGAAGACTACTATCGCTCGCCCTCGATCACCACGCTAACTTGCTCTAGCCTCAGCTTCTAGCTCTCGCCCTGTCTCGGTGTTTGGAACCTCCCCTCCGGGGTGTTTCTAGGGTTTAGGGACATTTGATAGGGTTTAAGGGAATAAAACATAAGGAAAAAGGCTTGGTTCTGCTGATAAAAAGCCCAACTTAAGTCGCGTACGCCCGTACCACCATCCGTACGCCCGTACCGACTTAAAAAGCCTGACAAACCCAACTCCTGCGAGCAACGGTACGGCCGTACCACCTTTTGGTATGCCCGTACGCCCCAACTCCTGAGAGCTCGACTGTCCCAACAGATTTCCTGCGAGCAACCGTACGCCCGTACCATTCATTGGTACGTCCGTACGCCAAGCAGGAACCCTAGCCTCCTCAACTCCCCTATCTCGTACGGCCGTACAGCCTTCCGTATGCCCGTACGCCTACCCAAACTCCTCTTCTCACTCCCAAATGCACTCCTCAGCCACCTGAAACACCTCAAACACAACCCACACATGCATGCCATCATGCACACATCAAATACACATCTAATACGTCCTCACGACGCACATACAAGCATAGAATACACCGCACATACGTAAGCAATACATGTATACATACACGTATACATCCAAACATACATGCACAAACTACCAAAACTCCTAAGGGGTCAAATGTGGGCGTAACAGGGAATGTATATGATGGTTTTGTGCTCATGCTTGAATGTGTAGCTATGACTTGATGTGTATGTGTTTATTGAGTTAGTTGTGTGTCGTCGCCTTATTGGGAAGCGTGTCTTCTCGGTTGGATGAGGGACGGCGTAGACATGAGGTTTAAAATGTATTTGGAAGTGTATTTTAGGTTAGCAAGAGAGTTGGGACAGGTTTCGGGTGAGCTAGGCATGCCAATAAGCATGTGTTGCATTTTTAGGGTATGGTACGGGCGTACGGTTTGGCCGTACGGTCGTACGAGACAGAGGAAATCAGGGATTTTGGCCTCGGGAAGGCGTACGGGCGTACCAAGAGGTGGTACGGCAGGACGCCAACTCACAGGAAATTTAGTTTGTCAGTCAAGCTCGCAGGAATTGAGGCGTACGGGCGTACCGCAAGGTGGTACGGCCGTACCGCAACTCGCAGGTTTTTAGGTTTGTCAGGCTTTTGGAGTCGGTACGGGCGTACCAATGTCCGTACGGCCGTACGCGACTTTAATTTGACTTTTTAAGGGTAAAAACATATCATTTTCCATAAGTTTCTTACCTTTTCTTCAGCCAAAACCTTCCTAAAACCCTGCCCTAAATCCTACTTAACATACTGTAGCATCCCGAACGTGTGAGAACACGATATAGAAGTTAGTAAGTGATCGAGTCAAGGTTAGAAGCTCTCACTAGAGGTTGCTTGAAGTGAAAGGTGTGTGCTAGAAGTAGCTCTATTTACAGGTTTATGCTAGACGATGCTTGTTTGTGCTAAGTCTATGTTAGGTGGTTCTTCTATGGTTCCTTTTACTAGCTTGGAATTGAAGTAAGGTCTTGTATGTGATCATTCCCTATGCTATGTTCTTAATGATGCTTGTATTGGTTGCTTAATGATTATATATGTGGAAATGATGCTCATTCAATACAAACATGCATTGGGAAAGGAGAATGAATGTAGGAAAGAGAATAAAAAGGGAGAGTGATGAGTGCAGAGCTATGCTCTGGGCACACTGGGTCAATTATGCTAATGGATTCCTCTAAGGAATCATATAGATATTGCCCTCCCAAAAGGGAGATGATTCTCGAGACATACAGTAGGAAACGGGTGCATAGCACTGTACAGTTGAATGCCCTCCTTTGGGAGATGAGTACCGGTACATACAGGGACCCAGTGTGTGCGAAAGGAAATATGAACATTAACAAGAAAAGAAGAGTGATTGAAAGAGGAAAAGAGGAAAAAGGAATGTGAGGCATGATTGCATTTCATTGCATTGATTGGATATGTATTTTATGATGCCTTGTATGTGTATGTTTAATTTATCACCACTGAGTTTTATACTCAGCGTTTATTATTTGATGAACGTAGGTACCGAGCCCACAGGAGAGCAACCAGAGAGACGTTAGAGGTCGTCAGCAGAGAAGCTATTCTCAAAGTGGTACTGGAGCTGTCTGGCAATCTCCATTCTTTTTGTATTAGTAGGCTTGTATTAATCATAGTGGCAGTAGTATAGTGTATAGTAGTGATGGTGGGATTGTTATGTATATTGACTGAACCTATATATGTTTTGGTTATATGATGAAGTTATTATTGAACGAGACTGTGTGGATGTATGAATGTTTATTACCCAGGGAATGTTGCATGATTGCTTGCTTGAATGCCATGCTACCTTCCTTCTCACCATCAAACACAGGATAGTGTCCCCATACGACTGTATAGGTACTGCACATAGGACGTATCCCTTGTAGAATATGTGGCGGCTTTCCCTAGGGACGGTCGTTGTGTATGCTACGGGAGCATGTTCCTCCAGGTATGGGCTGGGGTGTGACAGATGGTACTTGTAAATCTTCCTTCAAACCACCTATAACATTATAAAATATCCATACTTAATAAAAAAACCATTCATACAAACATTCATAACATATTACTTTCTTTCCAATCACCTTACACGTAAGTCTATGTCTTAATATAATTAAACAATCGTAAAGGATTCTTAAGATTATTTAACCAATACCCTACTTAAATTTATATATACTTATATAATGAACATATAATTTAAGGATAAATTAGCCACACAAAAAGATCTCAACATAAACTAAGTTATATGTAAAATTCTATCTCTTTTTAACCATTTTTGAACATAAAACATTTTACCTTCTAGGGCCTTTGCTTCTTGCACAAGGCTTTTACCTCAATCACTGACCTTCAAATTAAATAATTCTTAAACTATTAAAAACTAGACTTAAAGAGCTTTCCAATGATATATTTCATGCCTCAAAACTCATCAGATGAGGCCTCTAAACATTGTTGACAAAATCACTTAAAACCAATCTTTAAAGTCTACATGAGTCATGTACAACTTACACGAGTCGTGTAGAACTAAGCCCTTACCAAAAAAATACATGTTTTAGGATGCCCATGAGCTACACGAGTTGTGGAGATCTTACACGACTCGTGTAAGACTCGTCCTCCTCCAAAAACACCCATTTTTCATCATTTTTTAGCACCCAAAACACCTTTAAATGATTCCCTAATCATCCTAACCCATTACCATACCTTAAACATCATCAAAACACTTTCGAAACTTACTAAAAACATCAATTTAACATAATTAAAAGTTCAATCATCCATCCAAAATATAAATTTATATGATCATACATACAATCAAATTCAACACTTCAACACTTATACTTCTTTATATGATTCATCCTTTACTCCAATTCCTTCTTTTAGACACAATCATCACAACCCCTAACATAACTTAATTCTCCCTTCAAGGTATAAGAAAACATAAAGAAGCAGAAATATAATAAGAAAACATAGAACACCACAAGAAACACATAATTAAAGAAGTTACAAACTTAAAAAGAAGAAAAGTCAAAGCTTCCTCTTACGTTGAATTCAAAGCCTTAAGAACTATTTTTTTGTAAGATCAAGAAAGAAGAGAGAAAGAAAGGTTTTTTTGTTAATTTTAAGAAGTAAACACGTTCTGGGATTGTAAGGAAGAAGAAGAAGAAGAAGATAAGATAAGGAAAAAATGTATGTATCTAGCCAAAGTTGACCCTTCTTTAACTCTATAATACAGCTACCTTAATCATTACTAATTATAATAATACCTTTTTCTTATTTATACATATACTTATATTTATAATATACATGCTTAATAAACCTTAAATCATCTCTTTAATTTATTTATTAAAAGTTTTAACTAACATAGAAAGTACATATATCAAAGAATCACCCATTTCTTCATATATGTATTTCATATCATCCTAGCATTTCCCTTTTTAAACATTCATCATATATGTCATAAAAATACATAACCCTCTCAATTAACTTTAAGCTTATCATTTCATATCATTTTTCTCAAATTCATGCATTCATCAATCATCCTTGATATCATGTGTCAAAAATAAATGCATATTAAAATGCTATGTAAACCAGGATGTGACATTCTAACTATTAAATTAATTATAGTAGACACTTTTTATGAATTAAAATCCAAGAGTTGCATTAAAAATTAGAGGAACCTGATTCTAACTAACAAATAAGATGTTTGATTTATTCAAGCTAAGATTACTAAGATTCATAAGGAAAATAAACACACGTTAACTATAATAATTCCTTAAATTACCAACGATTACAGGCTAGAGAGACAATTATAAATCTAATAATTTGTATGATAATTTATAATTTAAGTATATATGCAATGATATATTTTTACACATATCCATAAATTATATTAAAATGATGTTTGTAGAATCAAAGCAAATAGTAAAACAATTTTAAAAATCAAATTTATTTATATCTCATATACAAAAACTAGAAAACTTTGATTAAGCTTTCAATTAAAGCTAAAAATGACCTTAGACTTAATATAAAATAAAAGAAAATTTTACTTCTAAAAATAGAAAAATGGAATGATAATTTGTACTTTATAAAGGGAACAAACCTCCTTTTATAGAATTTATAAAGTTAAAATAAATAAATGAAAATAAACAATACCAAAGATAATAATTCTATCTCATAATAACTTGAAATAAGATCTTCAAGTCAAAAATATAAGAATTGAATAGCAAAATTACATAAATCTTCAACTTTCAAAATCTGTTAATCTTGTATATTATTTTATGCATATAACTTGACATTGTAAGCACGTATTATCACATCCACACACATAGCATCCCTGTGCATATGCATTTTATGCATACATCACAATAAATGATTGATTCATACATGAAATACATGAATGAGATATGATGCATAAATGCTTTGATATGATGAATATGAAACAAAATGTCTTATAGATCAAGGAAATTCCATATGATATGAAATTTATAGAGAAAGAAATGAAAATAAAGTGAAAAGATAATTAAAGTATTGAATATGCACTAAAGATGTAAATCGGGTATGCTTTTGTTGAATGCCTTGGATGAAGCTCTATGATAAAATTTGTGTGTGAAAAGTGATGCCTTAGCATGTTTAACATGTTCTTATATGATAAAGTAAAGTTACAAGCAATGATATGCTAAATGGTAAGCTAGGATATAAGAGGGATTACATGAAAAGTTAAGGTTATCATCAGAAATGAAAATTATGTAGGACTTAAGTTCATTATATATTAAATGAGTGGTAAGTGTAATATTATGTAAGAATGATATCATAATAGATATGAAGGAGAGGAAAGAAGATGATGTAAGGAAGTAATATGGGTTTACCAAATGTCTAAATTTTATTGGACCCTCCTTAGCATAAGAGTAAACTAATAATAAGAATATATAAAATAAAATAAAGAGAAATAAAAAGGTGAGCCTTATCTTTTTAAGGGGAAATAAGTTAGGATTTTTATTCCTTCTTCATAAGACATACGAGTTCTTCCTTTCCTCTTTCTTTTTGTACCCTAACTTAAGAAAGACTACTTTTTCCAAGGTAAGATATCATGTAGATTTTAACTTCTATGCTTCTTTTAGATTATAAAAGCTATATGTATGCCTTCTTCTTCTCCTCTATGCCTTCTTACATGCTTTTATAAAGAAATGAATATTTTTATATAGATGTGTTGATTATGTTAAAATGGAAGAATTGGATTGAAAGATGAAGGAATAAGAAAGTAGAAGTGTTGAATTTGATGTTATGCATAACCAAATCAATTTTTATTTTGATGTATAAAGATTATGTTAAACCCTACTGAATTAATTATTTTAGTTAATGATTGTAGTGTGTAAATGATGTTTAAGGTGTTTAGAGGGTTTATTATGCTTAATGATTTATGGAGGAGTGATTATGTTTGATGATAGCTTGAATTCAAGGTTGTTGTTACTTTAGGTACACTTATGGCTTCATTATTTTTGGGGGAAAAATTATGTAACCCTTTAGTTCATTTGAAAACATGATAGAATAATGTGTTTATATATTAAAATAGGATTTGGTTGCATGTAAAAGTGAGTTATAGTATGGAAATGCTGAATTAGTTGTTAAGGATAACAAAACATGCTCCTTATGTAGATTGTATTGTATTTGATGTATGATTTGATTTTAAATTATGGTTTGGATTTTAAATGATGTGTGATTGGTGTTTTTGGCAAGTTTTAGAAGTGATTTTAAGGTGTTTTGGTCATGGTGTTGGGTTAGGAGGCTTGGGGAACCATTTGAAGGTGTTTAGGGTGTTGAAAAATGGTGGAAAAGAGGTGTTTTTGGTGGTGGACAAGTTCTACACGACTCGTGGATGAGCTACACGACACGTATAACATGCAGGCATCATAAAACACATTTATTTTGCAAGGCCTGAGTGCTACACGATGCATGTAAGCTATACACGGCTTGTGTACACTCTTAAGGCTTGTTTTTTAATGGTTTTTGATGGGGAAACTTGATGCATGGTGCATGAAACTTAGACATGACTTTAAGAAGCTTAAAAATGAATGAAACATGTTATTAAGTGTAGGTTTACATGTTAAACATTTGAATATGGATGTACATGAGTTATAATAATGAAATTATATGATAAAGTGATTAAGATGAATGGTGTAAATGCTTGAATAGTGTACTTTATCAAATGAAGAATAACTTAAGTTGTATATTGCAACACCTAAATGAATGGACATTCTAGGCTCCTAAAACTATATATGAAAATAAAAGTGGATGATGTACAACCACACTTAATGCATTGTAATATTGCAAGGACTTAAGTTTTAGAAAAAGGCATGTATGACTCTTACTTACAAAGTGTGAAATGTTATTAATGGAATTGTGCTTATATGCTTATTGTTATTCAAAGTTTATTGATGGTTACTTATCATGAATGAATATGGATTCTTTAAGATGATAAGTTAAGTACAAAACATGAATGACTTTACTAAATGGATATAAAATGAAAATGATATAGGTTTAACGAATGAGACTCAGAATTCTCTACAAGCTATTGATAAGGGTAAAGCGATAGTAGGTTTATGCTTTTCACTTCTTGACCCATTAAAGGTCTTAAAATGATGTTTTTCACAGTTGACTGCTTGTAATAACAAAGTAAAGAGCTTATATTATGAATGGTACTGTATGATCATTAATGCATTATGTCATAAAACATCCATACATAAAGATATTCATGACATATCATACAAAAGGTATAAGGGGAAAAAGAAAGAGTTATATAGAGAAATGATTAATGAAAATGTACTAGGTCATATAGTTATTATCGATTTCCTTGATGGAATCATACAGTATAGGTTTTTATTATGAACCATAGAGACATGTTATGTTCATATGGGAACCAGAGAATGATACAGTACTGGTACATAGAGAAATGGACCTAGTACAAGATTGTATACAATCATACAGAAAATAAATCAAGTGATCCAGGAAAATCAGAGGAAGAATGCAAAGCATGAATGCATTCTTACAGACATATATTATCATTTATTTATTATGATAGTATAGAGAATGGAATGATATATGTATTGTAATTGTGCTTATGCAGAGATGTGTACAGAGTATTGTTGATACAGGAAAAGTTACAATGCATTCCTTTATGGAAATTATTTCCATTACAGTGATGTTGTTACATATTGGATTGCTATGATTTGACATCAATATGATATTTATGATATGGATTTATGTCTTTTACTCATTTATAGTACTACTGAGTTTTATACTCAACGTTTGTCATTTGATAAATGCAAGACCAGGACCTTCAAGCGAGAAATTAGGTTGATCAGTCTACAGTCAGAGGAGGTTGTGATTCTGAAGAATCTCCCTCTTGAAGCAGTTTGGGACCAATGTAACATACTCCATCGTGTGTTTGTATATATATGCAACTTATTAAATTAACCTTAATGGCAATAACATTTGTGTAATATACTTTTGTTGTGTGTAATATCAATACTAAGATATCATGTTTAATGTCATATTCAAAGCACATATAATGAATGATGGTTTATAGTATAGAGAATGGAATGATATATGTACTGCAATCCTTTATGGAATATTTAATGATTTTCTTGCTTAGGGAATTATTAACTATTCTACGGGAGCGTGTTACACTGGGATAAGGTATGACATGTATAACTTTAACAAAATATGCTAAAATCATGGAATTTAACTTCTTTTCTTATCTTTGACCTTTCAACATACAAAAATGTAAAATCTAACAAAAATGAGTCATTTTTAAAAATATTATGCATAAAATTAGCCAAAATATCAACATAAATAATACAAAAATGTGTCTTCATATTCCCCTGCACTCATTACATGTTTTCCCTTGAGCACTTGTAACTAACTATTCTTTGCTTAAAACATCTAAACTCATTCTATCATAATTTCCCAAAATAACAACCATAACAACTAAAAATAAAGTTCAAATGTAGCTAACAAGATACGCAACATTTATACAAATACATAACAGAAGGTTTATAAATCCTAACTAAAGATGGAAAATGCATTGCCAACATAATTAAAATGACCAAACAAAACATTTGAAATGCCAATACAAAGTATAATAAACTTAAACCTCCCAAAATGCCATAATTCATAATTAGCATGAAATTCTATAAAGAATCAGAAATTTATTTTCTGCTTTTTATTTTTTCCTTTCAATAAGACTTCTTTTCAAGATTTATTCAACCCTTTTGGGGTTACTCTCCCATCACCAATGTCTTTTTACATAAAGTTAGCTCATGGGGGTATTAGGTCCGAACCACCTAACCTAACTAGTGATAGTAAACCATCTTTTTTCATAGTATTTATTGAATTATTAACGGTATGAATAAGGGTATAATTTTTTCAACATCAACCATTTCCATATGCAGAGATAACTTAAGGGATACATATGTCGTACCACTTACATCAATCAATGTTGGTAAAATCACATTTATTTTCTTTTTATTTTCCAAACTCTTCTTTTTTTTCTGGTATTGTAAATCTTGAAAATTTAGAATTATAAATATATTGACAAGGAAAAGTAAGATTTACAAATGTATTAATAAATATTATATGCAAAAAATGTTTCTTAAATTAAGATATATGCATCTTAATCTTCAATCAAAATCGTAAAAAATTTTTATATATCATATAAATAACTAAGTATACTATTAAGAAAACCACTTAAGAACAATAATTTTGAATCACCACAATTGAAATTCAGGTTGTTGCTCAAAGAATCAATAAGAATTTTTGAAAAAGAAAAATGGACATGCTCAAGCAACAATAAAACACATAATAAAATACACATCTCCCATATTTAAACCTCATATTGTCCCTAATATGATTTATTACCATGAAAAATAAAAAGAAAATAGAAGTTTGAAAAAGAAAATATTATCTAGTTAAGCTAGTAGAGGAATACTATCTACTATTGCATTTTTAAAGAATGTATAAATTCTCTAACATTTGGATCTAGCTCATCCAACCGTATAGAAATTTACTGAACAACCTCATCTAAGTTAGGAGAGATCTTGTCAAGTTTCGTATTAATAATAGTAAATTGCTATTGAACTATATTATTTGTAAAAGTTAAAGCATGGGGATGTTAGGACATCAAAGCATGTTATAAAGGTGTCCATATCCATGCTCTTCTCTTGAAGACTTTATTCTTATTAGGCATAATGAACCTGATGGATAAAGAATAACCAGGTGTATTTGAGTTTCTACATTATCCAAGCTAATAATATCCAAAAAAGGCAGTAGATCAAATAATTTATGTAAATTAAGTTAACCTCAAATGTATCAGGCATATCATAATACCCAATAAAAAATTCATCAATCATGACATTAATTAAGCCCAAAGCTATATTAAACTCATTCATAAAATATAAAAACTACTTATACATGAGCTTAAATTTAATCACATTAGAACCTCTACATAATTTAGTTTATGTTCATTCATAAAAAACATGGCATAAAATCCATAGACCAACTCATAATAAATAACTTATTGGATGTTAAAGAATTATTCCTACATAATTCCCTTAATCAACTTCCCATAATTCAAACTTCGATTTTCAATAGTAGGGAGATGAAAGATCTTACCTTGGACAATCTTTAAACTATTACCTTTATCAAACTTGGGCTTTCCTTTCTTTGAAAACTTCAAATTTTTGTGAAGCTTTGATATCAGAGGTGGCAACATATGCTTTCTCTTGCATAGTCTTGATTGTAACCTTATAATAATTAGTGGAGTTATGATTGGTCCTTTGATGGTAGGCTTTCATGGCCATCTTGTTTGATATTTTTTGGCTCTTCATTGATGTTAGCAATCATTTATCAAACCAATGCTTTGGCTTTTTTATCACACCCGGCCCATACCCAGGAGGACATGCTCCCGCGACACAGACAGCAGCCCCCAGAAGAAGGCCAGTGCCGGCACCGCCAGGGATACATCAAGCGACGTCGTATGGGGACCCGTTCCAAGCCTAATGGTGGTTATGCGATGGAAACAACGTGATGTACTATCATACTCGGGATCATTACCATTCATGCACTCAAATTAAACATAGACATCATTAGAAACAGGCAACCTCATATCTTATATACATAAAACCTGTTATACATATCGTGAGTGCGTACAATCAACCACCAAAAGCTATACAACAGTACACAACTGTACAATACAACATCACTACTGCCACACCCTAGCTACATGACCAAAAAGAAGCCGGAGTATGCCTCAGGAGTCCCGTACC
>CANYBF010130123.1:0-14467 GCA_948192965.1 Dalechampia spathulata | reverse complement strand
AATTAACATATTCTTATTATTAGTTATTGAAATTTCTAGAACCGCTGACAACACGTGCGATTTATAGTGGTTCGGCCAACTCTTGCCTACGTCCACTTTCTCCTAAGTCTCAACTTAGGGTTCCACTAAAATCAATCGATTATAATAAGAATTCTCAACCGAATCCACTACCCTAGTGTTTTCAAGGCTTACACTATAACCTTTACAATTTCAATCTCACAAATAACTCAAAATACAAGTTAATCCCCAATGGATTAATCTTACACCAATCCCACAAAGATTAGGATTACAAACAATAAAGTAATTGAAGAAACAAGTTTACACTTACTTGTGACATATGAATATAGCTCAAAAATGAATACTCTACAAGTATATTTGCGTTAGGAATAAAAATATGAAAGTTATTTTATAAAACTAGCAGTTTCTCAGACTTTAAAACC
Source organism: Dalechampia spathulata (assembly GCA_948192965.1). Classification (NCBI taxonomy): domain Eukaryota; kingdom Viridiplantae; phylum Streptophyta; class Magnoliopsida; order Malpighiales; family Euphorbiaceae; genus Dalechampia; species Dalechampia spathulata. Next base: position 14,027 of record CANYBF010130123.1, on the reverse strand, counting down.
TAATTTCTAAGTCGCATACGGCTGTACTATATTTGTACGCCCGTACGGATTCAAAACTATTCGTTAGAAAATGGGAGGGAACTGTGGTACGACTGTACCATCACTTGGTATGCCCATACCAACCAAAGTTTCCTGACAAACAATTTTCCTGCGAGTTCGTGTACGACCGTACCAACCATTGGTACGCCCGTACCGAAGCATGTTTCCTGACAAACCAAATTCCTGCGAGTTTGCGTACGGCCGTACCACCCATTGGTACGCCCGTACCATATTAAAAAGTACTTAGAAAATTGTAAATAATTTAAATTGACTCACATGTGACTCAACAATCAAAACTTAGGGTCTAACAATACCTTATACCTTTTCTTATCTAAAGTAAAATCTAAATTAAATAATATTTTATTTTTTATTATTTTAATAGCATACCCCACTAATTTTTTCGATTACCAATCAAGTTAATACCTATGTTTGTAATTGAAATAATTTAAGTGTGAATTATATTCATCAATTATAAATCTTATTTTAATTAGTAATTATTCTATTAATTTAATTGCTATAATTCAAAAATATAACTTAATTTATGATCGTAATTAAAATAATAATAATTAGAATGAATATCACATTAAAATTAGTAAAATTAACTATTAAGTTATTGGATGTCATTGTTTACTAGTGCATGAGTAAATTGACGATTAATAAATTTTAATAAGAAATTAGAAATAAGCTGATAATTAAATTAGATATAAATTATCATAAAAATAATTAGGAATGAATTAGTTATGAAGGAGCTTTTTCAAGGATTTTTTTATAAAAATACAAAAAAAAATTTTGAAAAATTGTGGAAATAGGAAAAGTTAGTTTTTTTTTATAAAAATAAGGAATTTTAAAAAATATTTTCAAAAATATGGATTTTTAAAAAATTTATAAAAATATCATGTAAGTATAATATACTTAACATATGCTAAAAACTATTATTTTAGTATATATTAGATATTTGATTCATATATTTTGAATATTTGATTCTAAAATTTTAAATTATAACTTTTTTAATATTAATTTAGAAATATATAATTTTTATATTTTAATAACTTTTAATTTCACAGTACATTTTCATAAGAAATAATGTATTATATAATAAAAAATTAAAAAATTAAAAAATATAAAAAAAATTGAAAAATGATATTTTTAAAAATAAAAAACTAAAAAAATAAAATTAAAAAAATTAAAAAAATAATTTTATAAATACTTTTGATATTTTTAGAAAACTTTCATGAAAAATCTGCATTCCCGCAATCAAACCCTTTTCCGATTCAGGGCTGAAATTGACATTTAAGCCACTACTGGTGTTTTTGCAAGTTCGAAACTTTACAAGATATCAATTTGAACCTTATTGCTGCTGGAAGAGAGGCAAAGGAAAGAGTAGATTCGAGAAAGCCAACGACCATGTCGGGCTTCAATTTTTCATCATCATCATCATCGCCATTCGGATCCTCCATTTCTCCATTTGGATCCTCAAACACTGGTTCCGGATTCCCTTTGAGTGTCCCTGCAAACCCTAGCTCATCTTCTTCTCCATTTTCACTTTCCATAAATACTTCCACCTCAAACCCTAACTCTAGCTCCTCAACTCCTTCGTTTAGTTTCTCTTCCTCTTCCTCTTCCTTGTCTTTTGGTTCTGCTCCGGGTATCTCCAGTTCCACCTCGTCTCTGTTTGGCACCGCATCTTCAGGTTCTTCTTCCACTGCCTCAAATCTGTTTGGTGGACTTGCCTCTTTTGCTTCTTCTCCTATGTTCGGTAATGCTTCTACTGCTGCAAGTTCTGCTTCTCCTTTATTTGCTTCAGCGACATCTGTAGCAGCGTCGCCCAATCCATTCAGTACACCATCAGCAGCAGCTAGTGCTGGATCATTCTTATTTGGGCAAACTACCCCATCTACATCACAGCTTGGAATAGGCGCTTCCTCTTCGTCTTCGTCTTCTTCATTTCTGTTCGGAACACCTTCTTCAGGAGCTAGTTCAGCGTCGTCTTTGGTTGGCTCAGCTACTACGGCCCCATCCTTATTTGGAGCAACTTCATCTGCCCCCAGTACTGCTCCATCTTTGTTTGGAACGACAACTACATCTACAGCCAGCACTGCTCCATCTCTTTTCGGAGCCACAACTACATCTGCAGCCAGCACTGCTTCATCTCTGTTCGGAACGACAACTACATCTGCAGCCAGCACTGCTCCATCTCTGTTTGGAACGACAACATCTGCAGCAAATTCTGCTCCATCTTTGTTTGGATCAACATCTTCATTTCTGTTTGGCTCATCCTCAGCTTCATCTGCAGCAAGTTCGGGTTCACTCCTGTTTGGTTCATCTTCAGCCACCACCGCCACCGCCACTGCTGCTTCTACATCTAACTTGTTTGCTCCTTCTACTATATCTGCTCCGTCATCTTCTGCTTCATCCCTGAGTCTCTCTTCTAATTTGTTTTCCACTTCAAATTCTAGCTCTTCTTCGCCTTTCTCAGCCACTTCATCATCAGGATTTTCCTTCCTCAAAAGCACTCCAGGGATACCATCAATTACTGTAGCAACATCGACAGCAGCACCGACAGCAGCACCGACAGCAGCATCTTCTCTAACACATTCCTCTCCAGCTAATGCTACAGGGAGCAGTTTCTCGTTTGCATCTTCTGCAAGCAATTCAGCCTTGTCATTTGCCACCTCGTCCTCCCTGCCTTCCCTCAGCTTTAGCAATGCTTCGTCTTCTGCCACTGCTGCGTCCTCTCAAATTACCGCGAAACCAACATCACCCTCGCCTTTGTTTTCTACGGTCACAACCACAAGTGCTTCAACTCCATCTGCTAGTGCTACTATGGCCACAACTTCATCTTCTACTGCTACTACTACTACTACAGCTTCAACTTTTACTTTGCCTGCGTTTCGAAGTTTATCTGCTTCAGTAACTAGTACAGCCTCTGCAATTGCTTCTTCGGGAACAACTAGTTCTTTTACTGGTTTCAGAGTCGCCAGTACTACAGCTTCTTCTGGGAGTGCCAGTTCATTTCCAGGATTCTCATTGCCAACGAGCAAAGCATTAAGCACACCTGCTCCAACATCACAAACTCGGTCAACCTCCTCTGCAAACTTATTTAGTGAGTGCGTTTTCTTCTGACCTTAGATGGCGGTTATATGTCTCAAATTCTATGCGTGTTATTTTTGCTCTTCTGCGTGCCTCTTGAATAACTAGATTCAAGTAAATTACTAAAAGGTTTCAACTAAATTATCTTTGCTGAAATTTTTATCCGTTTCCTTTATGAGAACTAGTAGGCTATTTTTGTGTTTTTGTTGCATTCTCTAACTACTATGGGTAGATGAGAGACATCATCTTTTATTAGATGGATACCCATTCGCGAAAATCAACTAATAGTTCAGTTTTTTAGGTTGAATGGTTTTGTGATATGGTATTTGAATCTCGATGATGAAAAAATTTTAGAGTTCTATTTAGAAAAATCTTAATTATTAGTTAATTAAATTCAACACAAGGTAGACAAAGGAGCATTCGCTGGGGACGTATTAGATATATAATTATTTATGAACCTCATCTAACAGCTTAAGCTTTTGGGTTGAACAGTTCTATAATAATTTTTTTTAGGACAAATTGGGTCGAAGTTCCTTGATTTTGGTGCATATGAGGATGCCCTCTTCTCTCATGTGAAAGTTTTTTTTTTGTTATCGTGAAATACTGAGGGTTCAAGGTTCATATTGGGCATATGTGAGTATAAATAAATTAAAAAATGCAAATTGCAACAAGTTCAAATTATTCCTTAATCCTACTCTATGCTACCTCAAGATTATGAATCACAATTATAGCATATAGATATCATCCCTCAAGATAAGCATATCAAGTATTAATTGGTCAATTGGTCAGTTGCTTAAGAATTTCAAAGGGTGATTTGGTTTTGCATATTTAAGGGAAAAGTAAGCTTAAAATTAAGAAAGCTAATAGAACACAAATAGATTCAAACAAATTAATAAGTTGGGCTAGGAATGAGACTATGTTAACATAAGGGATTATCAAATTAAGATCTAGTTTAAGTGTTTGAAAATGCTAAAGTTGATTAATGTGACAATTAAAGTGTAAAAATGTTTCTTTGGGATCCAAAATTACATATTAAACTTTGCAGAAATTCTATGGGCAGAAGAAAGTATTGCACCAAACTCATAATATTGGTTCTGAATGGGGTTGGTACTCATTTTGCATAAAACCAATTGGCTTGTGCTAGGTATCAATCTACTACATTTATATACCACATAAACTGCTTACATTGTTTGTATGTGGGATTCTCCAACATTTCCCTCAAGTGCAATTGGGCTCATTCGGTTGTCACTTGCTCTTCATATGGAGATCCATCAAATATCTAGTCCTATCTCAAAGGTTCTAGGTCCACAAACGGGTTTGGACTCTAGACTAGCCCAAGTTTAGATTTTTGAATACAAACCTAGGACTATCTAGTCATTTGATCATCTTAAGTTCTAATACCATGTAGAAATTGTATGGGTTGAAGAGAATGTTGGATCAAACTCATAATAGCAGCTTTGAATGAGTTTGGTATTCATCTTGCACAAAACCAATTGGCTTGTGCTAGGTATCAATCTACTCGACTTATATACCACTTAAATTCTTCAAGAAACTTAATCCAACATCTTTTCTCATATTGCTAAATTGATTTTAATAAAAATTATCCATTTGCCAATAATACTTCAAAAATCCAATCCCTATCTTAATTAAACTTGTTGTGTTCATTCACCAATTCAAATTAATACACTCTTTTGTCTAAGTAATTAATTAATTTAACTAGCCAATTGGCCAATTAATAAGCTTTATTAATAAGCAAATCAACATCAAATATCTAGCAGAATAAATGAAACATAGTCAACCTCAAGCATTAATTAATATTAACTAAGCATCTCATAATCCCAAAGTTAACACATATCCCAATCCCAACACCGAAAATTTAATCGAGCATTCTTAAGAACATAAACATAAAGTATAAAAAAACTTTTAAGTGGATTACAACCATAATGGATGATTAAGATTTAACAAACAAAAATTATCCAAGTCTTCTTTTAGCTTCCACAAAATTTTGATTTAAGCGTGACTTTTAATTCTTCTTGACATAGAGTTAGGCTTGAGGAGGTTGAGTAACCACTTACAATCTAAATGAAAAGGAAAAAATTATGGTCAAACACTAAAAATTGAAAGGAAATGCTATGAGTTTGTTGATGATGGTGAATCCATGCTAATAATGAGAAACAAAAATCAAAATAGTTATCTTGCACTAATTGAGAAATTTGATAAGCCAAAGTGAGTGAGTGTTTCATCAAACACATAACAATGGTCCTAATTGAGGTTCTGAGGATACCACTTAAATTTGATATATATCTTGCATAAAATGAATTGGCTTGTGTTAAATACCAATTTGCTCTATATATATACCGCTTAAACTTCTCACATATTTTCCATGTGGGATTCTATAACAATTCTCAATTTTACAAACCAAACAAAATAGTTAATCAAATATGAACATTTGATAAAATCTTTTATTTCAAATGACTCAAACTAAATGAGCTCTAGGGTTTTTTTAATGAAGTATATGACCCATTTTGAATATGGAAAAAATGACTCATCTATTGGTGTAAAATCCATATTTTAAGATTTTTAGTCATGACCTTCCATTCTTGGATCAAATGGTCCAAATTTTGTTGAGGAAAATTGTTCAAAATCTTACCTTGAGAGTCAACTCAAATCAAGTTAACTTCAACTCAAGTTGAGTTGTCTAGAAATGAGAGAATTGAAGATGATTGCATGCAAGTTGAGTTAGCTTCAACTTGACTTTGAGTTGATGTAAAATGATCAAAATTATGAAATGATGATGTCAACTAGACTTGAGTCAAGTGGAACTTGAGTTGACCAAAAGTATGAAATCAGAGTGAAGTTCATCATAAAAATTAACTTAGATTCATGCAAACCAATTAAGGATATGATTTTTAATGAGAGGTTGGCCATGATTAAAGATTAATGAGCATAAGTGAAGTGAGTGATCATGCAAAATGGAAAATTCTCTGGTTAGAAGTAAATAGACATGCAAAATGACTTAAGACATTAAATTATGAAGCACAAAATATGAAATGTGGGTATATGATGATTTTGTATAAAATAAGCATGCATGAGGACGAGACAATAAGATTTTCATAGAAAACATGTCTGAGAAGAGAACCTGCAGGGATGAGTGTAAAATTAGGTATAATATGCATGCATTAGTTCATCCAGGGGATTGTGAGGGTGGGTGAGGGAAATGAATGAGTTGGTGCAAGAGTTGTCACAAAGATGTTTCCAAATGGGAAAGGTGTGCTGGATCTAGGTGAATGGGGGTGATCTGTAATATCATTTGTAATGACTTCCTTTCCTTTGAAGGATGGCGCAAATATTGTTCCTTTGCCTATGGTATTTGCAGTTGTTATGATAAAGGAAGGCTTAGATACCTTTGACAGTGTTGGTAGGTTAATATCCAGCAAGTAGATTGGAAGGCCAGCTTTTCTCTTATAGGGATCCTTGCCTTAGCTTGATGCCAGCAACTATATTAACTTCTCTTGATGAAGACATAGGGAAATAAACATGTTCATTCACCTTGGAATTGTATGCTAATCAAATTGGTATTGAGAAAATATGGTGATAGTTCTGGTGGAAGCATTTGAAGGGTACATCTGAATTTCAAAATATGATTATATTTGGAAGCATTTCAAAGAGTTGCAGTCATATCTGATACTATGAATTAACTATGTGACAAAGCCATGGAAATACATGAAACTCATTCACATGGATAGTCAGTGCTGGTTTCATTATGGAATGGTTAAAAAGAAGGGATGATGAAGTTGCAACATCTTCCAAATATCATGCTAGTGAGTCAGAGATGAATGGATTGTGCCAGCAAATTAAGTCTGAAAGATGGAGCCGAATTGTATATCGTTATTAATTAAGAATGACATACTTAATAACTAGAATGGGAGGAAAGGACAGTCACTTTCTAATCTAGGTATTGGACTTCTATTATAGTGTATGGACGATAGATTTTTTCCTCAATGTTATCATGATCTTAACAATTTTCTTCCTGTTCTTTCTCTCACCACTGATTTATTAAAGTTTTCTTCATCTTCTGAATTGTACATAATTTTACTTATTATGAGTTGAATTTTTCTTTTCCTTTTTTATTTTGGCTGGCAATAGAAATAGATCTAATGATTATGTTTTTGTTGAATTCATATTTAATTTTGTTGAGGGAGTTTGAAGAAACCATTGTCAAAGTGTGCATTATATATGTTGGGGGCCTAGAGGCACTGCCTGCTCTTGTTCAACTCAGGGTTCATCTTCTCTTTTTAGCTTGCAAGTCAACTTAGCTACCTTTAACAACCATCTAGTGGTGGTAATTGTTTACTGATTAATGAAATTGATACTTGTTTGATCATATTGATCATATATGCCAACTTAAACAAACTAGTATTCTTTTGTGTTTCTGGCTGTAGCTTCTTCAGCCTTGAGGTTTTGGGTTGTAGATCTACTTGAAAAAGCTCATTGAATCAAATAATTAAGAAAAGGATTTGGTCTGTTGACTTTCTGCAATATTTTTCATTCAAACATTAAATGCAACAAACCAAATGTATGGTTTGTTATAATTAATAGCAGATAACTATGGCTGTTGACTTGATAATTGATGCATTTATGGGAAAAATTATGTTTTGCTTGTCTGATTATCTCGTATACCACAAGTGGATGTTCTTTATTTATTACATGAATTTGATTATGATTTGTTGTGGTCTAGGTATTTGTTAGTTCTGATTAATAATGTCTTAGGTTCATCAAGTTCCTAGTTTTGATTAGAAATAGTTCTCTTAGCTGCTTTTCAACCATGTGATTTCTACTTACAATGCTGCAAACTTTTATATCCCCTTTAGAGTTCAGAGTTACAAATTTCTTGTACAATTTAGTGATACTAGCCTTTTCTTTCCTCATGCATCTTTATCACGAAAGTGCAGGGCTTTCATATTGTATCCCCCCAACCACTTCACAAAGCTTGTTATAATCCATTACCAAGAGAAATTGATCACAGTTATTCTATTTTGCATTAGCAAAAGATAGCTTCTCCCTTGCAGTTCTTCATTGTTAAGTGGCTCATGGTCTTGGCCTGTCTTAATGCCATCTTATCTTCATTTGCATCTTCCTTTTCAGGTGCTTTACATAAAAAAGTTCTGAACTTATTTTTCTTATTTACAATTGAGTTCAGTAATCAAGTTCTCACAAAGCCTATTCTGCTGGCATACCCTGTTTTAATTTCTGCAAAGGAGTATCAATTGAGCACATTATACACATTCTCACAAAGACTATTCTGCAGGTGTCCCTGCTTCAACTTCTGCAGCTTCTACAACTGTCACTCCCAGTACTACAGCTCAACATCTAGCTGTATCTTCCAGCAGCGGGTTGGAGCATATTCTCTTCCACTAGTATTATTTTCTGGCTATGTCAACTCAGTTTGTTCTAGATGGATGTTCTATCTTGTTTTCATATTTTATTACTTAAATATTTTCTGTTTCCTGGTCCCTTTATGTTGTGAGTTGGTAGATTTTTATTGAAGCATGAAACTGAAGTTTCTTAATGATAAAGAATGCATGCATTTATGCTCACATTTTCTGGCTTATTTTATAGGACAAGCTCAAGTGTTAGTGCTGCTGTATCTGCTACGCCAAAATTACCATCTGAGATTATAGGAAAGACTGTTGAGGAGGTATTTTATATTTCTATATATGTTTTTCCTACCCCCCATGCTTTATGCCTTTATCCTTGTGTTTGATACTGCCTTAATTGTGCATGTGTTAATTGCTTGACCGACACTCCGAGGAAAACAAGCATTAGCATGTAATTTTACTTTCTGCATGTTTGTGCCTGGGCTTGTGCATGCATGGACGGGAGTTAAAATTGTGTAGGATGGCATTTGACCAAAACTTCATGGGGTACTCTTGTGAAGTTTTGTTCTTTTTAGTTATCACCTTATCTCTATAATTTGATAGGGCTGGCATGTACTTTCTGGATTTTGCTCGTTATAACTCTATTCATTTTTTTTGAACTTGGACGTGCTTTATTTTGTTTCAAGATCATCAAGGAGTGGAATGCTGAGTTGCTAGAACGTACTGGAAAATTTAGGAGGCAAGCTACTGCAATAGCTGAATGGGATAAGAGGATCTTGCACAACCGTGATGTACTTCTGAGGCTGGAGGTAATTGTTCTTGTTCTTGGAAGTAGAGAACGTTACAGAGTTTGTATAGCAGACTGTATACTTTCATGGTTTGTAGCCTTTAGACATAGATGTCCTTATTCTATCATTATAACAAACATCTATTTTCATCATGGATTTCCTGAGCTGATCATGTTTATATTTTCAAATATGCCAGTCAATTTGTTTTACAATGATCTATCAAATTTGAGGAAATTGCTAAATGTTACATTTTTTGGCATTCAAATTTGATAATGGAAATGACTATATGTTCATTTTTTTTGTTTAATTGTCTAATATTTGAATTATTCTTTAGATTGAAGTGGCAAAGGTGGTGGAGACACAAGCTAACCTGGAACGACAACTAGAGTTAATTGAGACCCATCAGCAGGAGGTAAGCTCTTTGTTATGCCACTTAATTAGTTGACTTTATTATGATATTAATGCTTGCATGTTTTCTGATTTTGGTAGTGATGGAACTTTATCAATCCTTGTTCAGAATTTGTTTCGTATAAAGCTATCTCTAGATATTTTTTGTTTGTCTTTTTCATCCATGGTTAAGATATTGTTAGGATTGGTAATATATGCAGCCTAACAACTTTAATGCTGCCATAGCAGTGGTCTCAGATTATTCCCTTGTCTGTCTTGTTAGAAAGGACAACAGAGGAATATCAGGTTAGCTATATATATTGTAAAGGATTATCAATTATGAATGAAAAAGAAGTACAAAAGGGAAATGAAAACTGTGTGAAAGATTATTATTGATGATGTTATTCCTTTTATGTGGGAGATACATGAAATGGAGATGAAAGAGTGTTGGAAAGGTGTTTGTAAAAATGCACAAGCTAAACAGGAAGTGATGGTTGTTAGAAAGGATAATGAAGGAATATTAGGTTAGCTATATATATTTTATTGCTGTTAAAGGATCATCAATTATGAAAGAAAAATACAAATCACTATCCATCTCTGCTAAACATTCTCTCTTTCCCACTTCTTCTCCCTATTCTCTTCTTTTCTTGACTCATTTTAACCATTGTAGTCATGTTAGGATTCATATCCTAACAGCTATTTGTTCATTAAAATCTTTCATATTAGACAAAACATGTCTATGGTAATTTTTAGTTTGTTATCGTTCATGCCTAAATCTGGCCTTAAGTTACTACTTCCTCCATCCCAAATAATAGGTTATGGTTGGTTTCACATACATTAACAAATTGTGATTATTATAGTTAAAATAGTATATTTTCCCTATAATACCTCTAATTAATATTTAGATGATTTAGATTTTCAAGATATTATTCTTGGTAGTTGACATTGGAAACAAAAAATGGAAGTCCAAAAATTAAAGACTTTAATGATATTTGTTTGAAGATGATGTAAAATAAATGAAGGCATAATAGGAAATTAACAAACTAATGATAGCATTAAAAAGGGAAGTGGTTTGTAATTTGGGATGGGTCCAAAAGAAAGGTAAACCTATTATTTTGGATAAAGGGGGTATATATAAATTTTTATGTAGTTTCACTTGGATATTATTATACATAGGATGCATACCTTTTGGATTGCTCTTGCCATCCTCTGCAAGCGGTCATGGAGAAAGAAGTATGAAAACTCAACTCAACTCAGTCTTAATTCTAAGTTACTTGGGATTAGCTATATGAATTCTTTCTCCATTCATTTCGATTTTTGGCAATAGTTTCATTTAAATTAATATGGCTAAATCTATGTCACTCTTCTCCAAATAAGTTTAGGTCTACTTTTTCTTTTGTTTCTTTCACTCACAGTGATCATCTTTACCTAAGCGTGCATCTTGAGGTCTATCCATTTTCGTGCCACTCCTACTCTTTCTTTAATTCAATCATTTTTGACTCTATCCATTTTAGTATATGTACACATCCATCATAATATTTTCGTGTATGCAACACTCATTCTAGGGGTATATTGTACCTTCATTGCGAAACATTCACTATTATATATTATTGCAGAAGAAAAAGTCATACAATAATACTTACCTGTTGTAAAGCTGTAATGTTTTTCATATATCTCAAGCTGAATGATACACGCTATTTATATACACATCTACAACATAGAATAGGAATTAAGTAGTAAAGGAAATAATCTATCTAGAAAATAAATTCCTAATTAGCAACTTTCCTTATTTACACCTGTCAACTTAATTGAAGTTCTATGATCACATAAGACGCTTGATCATAGTTTCAGAAAGTGCACTACATGCTCCTTAGGTATGAATGGCATCTATTTCCTTCCCTAGGATTTAATAATTTTGAGGAGACCCCTACTTGAAGCATCTAGTGCAAGAAAAGCCTGAAAATGTTAAAATAAACCTTTGGGATTGCTGGTCAATGCTAAAGTGTTTGTTTTGTTTGGGCATTTATAGAATGTTATCATTTTACTATGATTCTTTCTTCTTTTCCATGTATTGAAATTCCCTGCTTCCTTGGAAAGCATGTCTTGTCTCTGATCCTTGTATGATCTTCGTGATTGAGATTCTGCTTACTTGATTTTCTTGTAAGTGTTAGGTTGACAAGGCTTTGCAAAGTGTGGAGGAGGAAGCAGAAAGTATGTACAAGGATGAGCATGGGTTGTCTTTTGACGATGAAGCTGCATCAACACGAGATGCAATGTGCGAACTCGATTTGTGCATTTTGTTTCTGTTTCACATGACTAACATTTTGCCATCCTAGTCTGTAACATGATTTGTAACTGTTGCGCTTTATTTTCACCTGTCTGTCATGTTGGTTGATTAACATTTTGTTAATAAAAGATGGATATGACCTGGTCATAATGGTATTTTGATTATTTGAAACTGAAATTTCGGATTTTGATGGATGTAGCCTTTGATATATTTTTACTTGTTATTATTGCATAGCCTTCTTTTGTGATATATGATGTGAGAAATGCTAAAATGCAGGAGAAAATTTACTTTTCCATAGTATTTTGTTTTCAGGTATGAACAAGCAGAAGTTGTAGAGAGGGAACTGGAGCAGATGACTGAACAGATCAAATCAGTTATCGACACTCTGAACGCAAGCCAGGTCAGTGTTCATGGAGTGATTTAGTCCTGCTGGTTCTTAGACATATGATGTGATGCATATGATGCTCATCTGTATTGCTTCTTTAGGGCGGCGAACTTGATACAATTGATAGGATGACTCCATTGGATGTGGTCGTCCGAATCTTGAACAATCAACTAAGTTCTCTGATGTGGATTGATGAGAAGGTTAGACTTTTGCATTTGTAAGAACCATGTGTTCTTTCTCCTTTGTTCTCATGCGTCCTCTGTTCTTGAATAGGCTGAGGAATTCTCTTCACGCATTCAAAAGCTTGCTGCTACTCAAGGTTCTGCGGCAGATCGGGAGGTGACGGCTCCTAAATTTTGGATGTCATGATTCTATTTTTGATTGCATTTTCATTTCTTCTCAACTTATTGGATATAACCCTTTGGTATGAAGAGTCGCCATGTTGTAGAAGATTGATCATATCCTTTTTCATGCTCTTATCATATCCTTTTTCATGCTCTTACGTTTTTCTTTCCTTGGAAGAAAGGAATGCACATTTATGGTACAAAGCACATGATGACAAACTTTTGACGAAGATTGATTCTTTAAATTTCCGGAGACATTTGTGTCCCTAATTAGTCCTAGATTTAGCATGGATGTTAGAGATTTTGATATGGAAAAGATTCGATACTTATGGCTTTAAAGAATCGATTAAAGTTTATATATATATATATATATATATATATATATATATAAAAGGGTAAAGGTGTATTTAACATTTTTTTTTGTCGAGCATATTTGCTTTCAATCAAGCACTTCATATTTTTGTTTGAATATTTGAACGCTCAATTAAAAGAAAACCTAAAAAACAAATTATCATTTTAGTCAAATAATTTTTTTATTGATACTGTTTTATATTTTCAACTTATTATCTCTATTTTTTAATTTTATTTATCTATAAATTATTTTATAAAATTTTATCATGTCTTAATCTAATTTTTTTGACTCCCTTTACCTTAAGAATTTAGTTGTGTTAGGATACATTTAAATATATTTTTTATATTATATTTTTTAAACTATAAGAGAATAAAATTTTATTTTGTTATTAGTTAAAATATTCAGTTTTCGGTCCAATTAAACGACTGTAGAGGAGGATCTATCATATTAAAAAATGTAATTCAGAAAACTGAAAAAGTAAATGTGCTTTGTAATTTATGATAAGAAGTTCTATAGCAAGAATAAATAAAACTTTAAATTTTGAAAAGTAATAATATTTTGATAAAAATATAAATTAAGTTAAATATAAATCTTTTTGTCAAAATTAAATTCCGTCAAATAATATGATGATTTTGCGCATTAATTTGACTGTTATGATCATTCCACCTTTATATTTGTTGAGGTTAACATTGTAATAGAAAGATAGAAGTATTCAATTAATTATGAGATAAGATAAAAATAAATAACCTTTCCTCTAAGGCTCCTCCCTCATCCTCCTTTTTGTGTTGGGAGATTTTCAAAACTAACAGGTGTCAAACTTTTTTTTTTAATTTTGCTAACTTTCTTTTTTTTTTTTCAAAAATACCAAAATTTTTAAAAAATCATATAAACTTAAAATAAGAAAATATCAATTCAAAATCTCATGAGATTTTACCAACTAAATACACTCCTAATCAAATTTAACTACATAAAATAAA